>SDVV010037289.1:0-10857 GCA_016164225.1 Gammarus roeselii
GTGCAATGAACAGGCGTGAGTGGAGAATGGTTGTGAATGGTTGATTTTGACGCTGCTCTGATGTGCTTTCCCACCCTTGGCATCCCGCTGTCGGGATGGTCGTGGGTGGGGGGGGCCCGGCCATTATGACGCGGCGGGGGTAAACCAGTGAAAACTGTGGGCCCTGCTGCTGACGACGGTTCCTCGGTACATTCGGGACCCAGAGTGTAAGTTGAGGGGCTACCGGCCGGACCCTTTAGCACAAAAGGGCTAAGTTGTGTGAATGTGAGCGTGTGAGGGTGTGAGGTGCGCCTTGCCGTCGGCTACCCCCCTTTCTGGGGGATGCGGCCTAGTGTCTGTATCTGTATAAAAAACGAGCCATCAACAATGGGGCGCTGCTACCACCAACCTTAGGGTAACCCTCTCTGACAGAGGCGATGTGCTCAGCTTGCAGATCGCAGTGCGTCCTGGCGTTGGATGCCGCACAACAGTAGCCCACGACCGTCCCAGAATCGTCCTCCACTAACATAAGGACGCGTTCACTCAGCTCAGCGCGTAGGAAACTTCCCACCAGCCTGAAGGAAACAATTTGGTTCGTGTATTCCACGGGTCACTCGGCATGTGTGGGTGGGCAGGCTTATGAATACAAAAAAAATATGGTGACCCGAGATTTTATGTACATAAACTGGTCGCCACAAAAACCTAGTAGTAACTAAGAATAGTTCAGGAATTACAGTAGTGCCTAAGGTGCCGTGGGCCAGTGCTTCCAGCATGACGTCCCAGAGACAGCAAGGAGCATACTGAAGTTACCATTTATCAAGCTCATGGATCGCAGTGCTAGTTTTATAAAAGCTACGCAAGTGTTATGTGCCACGAGCATCCCCTCCAAGGACAACCTTAAGCAAACAGTACAAACAAAAAAGAGCAACAGCCAGTGGGAACGGTTGCACAAAGGAGTATATAAGTTTGCACTTATTCCGCGTTCTCACCGACATCTTTTACCTCTCCATTCAATAAAACACCAAGAAGCCGGCGAAAATTTTACCCATTCTATAACCCAACGAAGCCCCAGTCTACTAAACCAGCTACATACAAAACTGTTTATCACCTTCCGAAACTTTCGTAAATTGTGGAAAGCTTGGTTCTAAACTAAAGGTCATATCCTACTTTCCTCTACACAATCCGGTTTCAGGACACAACACTCCACAAACACACTGCTTACCAACCTCACACGAGCCATCCACGAATGCCTGAACGAAAAGAAGCTAGGCCAGCGCACCCTGGTAGGCGCCATTGACATCAATGAGGCGTTCGACAGTTGAAAGTCACGTCTTCATAAACAAAATACAAGACACACAATCGTTCACACTAAATCAAATTGGTTGCACATTTCCTCGCCAGAAGACAAGCACAGATGGTCTACAATAACAAACCGTCATGAACACACCATTTCTCCGATGGTGTCTCTCAGTCAATTCAATGTGGTTGTACTGGGCGACCTTAATGCGAGAGTGAGAGATGCAGTAGTGGATAATGTGATAGGGAGGTATAGCGTTCCTGGTAGGGATGATAGTGGACAAAACCTCATAGGTTTATGCATGGAGCAGGAGCTGGTCGTCGGAAACAGCCTGTTCAAGAAGCGGGATATCCACAAGTACACATGGGTAAGGATAGCGAATGGTGCAGTGGTGGAGAGAGCGCCGATTTCAAGAAGCGTGGTGGGGAGGCTGTTGAGACAAGAGGGTGGAGTGTCTGACCATCTGCTGGTGGAAGAAAGATTAGGAGTGAAGCATAGGTGGAAGGGAAACACAGGAGTGGGAGGAGGAAGAGAGGTAGTGAAAGTGAGTGAACTAAATGAGAAAAGCAGAGCGAAGTTCCAGCGGGCGTTGAGGGAGGAAGAATGGGAGAGATTCAGAGATGCCTTGTTGAGATGTTCAAGAAATGTGTGTGGTGTGCGACGTGTGGGCAGGTGCAGACGGAAGGGCTGCGAGTGCTGAAACGAGGGAGTCAAACTGGCGGTGGCGCAGAAGATAAGAGCTTTTGAGGAGTGGTTGCAAGCAAAGTTGGTGGTGGCCTATGACAACTATAAGGAGACGAGAAAGGAGGTAAAGCGAGTGGTGAGGAAAACCAAAAGGGACGCTGTTTTTTGAGGAGAACAAAAAGATGTTCTGGAAAGAGGTTAAGAGGGTGAGACTGGAAAGGAGAAGGCAGAGAATGATGAAAACCGTCAGTTGTTGACGGAAAGTGGTGGTGTACGGGAAAGGTGGGCCGAGTATTTTGATGAACTGTTGAATGTCGAGCATGACTGAGAGGCTGACATTGTTGTTGTGGGTGGTGGTGCGCGAATACCGGTTTTTGGAGACTTGTTGCGGACATTACTAGAGAAGAAGCGCAGGAGGCGGTAGAGGAGATGAAAGTATGGAAAGCCCTGGTTTGGATGGCGTTGCTACTGGAAGCCTGAAAAGGGTGGAATAACGATTGTGGAATGGTTGGCGAGGCTACTGAACATTAGTTTTGTGGCGGGCGTGGTACCGATTGAGTGGTGCAGTGCCTGCATTGTCCCGCTGTATAAGGGCAAAAGAGATAAAAATGAATGCTGCAGCTCAGCAGGTATCAGTTTGTTGTGTGTGGTCGGAAAGTTGTACGGGAGAGTGCTGATCAAGAGGATTAGAGAACATACGGATTGCGCAATTGGAGAGGAATAGTGGGGCTTTAGGAATGGTAGAGTGCCGATCAGATATTTGCAGTGAAACAGGTCTGTGAGAAGTACCATGCAAAGGGAAAGGATGTGTTCTGGGCCTTCATATATCTGGAAAAGGCATGCGACAAGATTGACAGGTAAGCGTTGTGGAGAGTGTTGCGTTTGTATGGAGTGGGCGGAAAACTGTTGAAAGAGGTGCAGAGTTTCTATGTTGACAGCCGAACATGGGTCAGAGTGTGAAGCGAGGTGAGTGATTGGTTCACAGTGAAAGTGGTACTGAGACAAGGCTGCGTGATGTCTGAATGGCTGTTCAATCTCTATATGGATGGAGTGGTCAGGGAGGTGAACGCGAGAGTGCTGGGTCGTATCTCGGAGCTGTTGGAAGCGAATGGGCGGAGTTGGCAGTTGAGCCAGTTGCTCTTGGCGGATGATACGGTGCCAGTGGCGGATTCACAAGAGAAGCTATAAAGGCTAGTGTCTGAGTTTGGTAGAGTGTGTGAAAAGAGAAAGCTTCGAGTGAACGTGGGTAAAAGTGAAGTAATGAGATGCTCGAGGACTGTCGATGGCAGCAGAATTAGTGTCCTCCTACATGGAGAGTTGTTGGTAAACGTTCAGTGTTTCAAGTATCTAGGTTCCCATGTGGAGAAGACTGAACTAGTGGAAACTGATGTGAAGTCGCGAGTGAATGAGGGGTGTGAAGTGTTGGGTGCACTGAAGAGCGTAATGAGCTGCAGGACGTTGGATATGGATGCAAAGAGAGGGATGTATGAGGGTGTCGTTGTCCCAACTGAGCTGTACGGAGCTGAAACTTTGGGGGTGAGAGCAGAGATGAGAATGTTTTCGAGATGAAATGTTTGAAGAGCATGGCTGGAGTGTCGCTGAGACAGGTTCACTAACGACGTGGTTCGAATCAGAACGGGGATGGTGAAAAAGTTAGGGGACAGAGTTGATTCGCGTGTTCTGAGAAAGTTCGGACACATGGTGAGGATGGATGAAGGGAGTTTGGTGAAAAGGGTGTTGAAGGCAGGGGCGAGTGGACGTAGGCCTAGAGGGAGACCGAAGTTAAGGTGGATGGTGTGAAGCAGGCGTTAGGAAGGAGAGACATGAGTGTGGAGGTAGCGAGCACTGAATAGGCGTGAGTAGAGAATGATTGTGAACGAATGAGTTTTGACGCTGCCCTGATTTACTTTCCCGCCCTAGGCATATCGTTGAGAGACGGGATGGCATGGTCGGAGGGGGGGGGGGGCAGGTCATCATGACGCGGCAGGGGTAAACCAGTCACACTGATCTCGAACCGCACTCATGACCTGGCGGGTGTGTTGCGGGGTTCCCGGCCGGACTCTTCAGCGCAAAAGGGCTAAGGTGTGCGAGCGTGAGTGTACGTGAGTGTGAGGTGCGCGTTGACGTCGGCCATACCACTTGCAAGGGGATTTCGGCCGAATGTCTGTATGTGTCTCTCAAGATTCCGTTCTCAACCCTTGACTCTTCATCGCCTACATGCACGACCTACCCACACCAACACAACCCAGCATCGCCATCAGTTCATATGCGGCTGACCTTACAATCATTCCCCAACACAACAGACGCGCACCACCAGCAATACCTGAACTCCCTCAAAGTCTGGTTACAGGATAACACAACGAGTGTCCGCAAGCAGGTTATCCCTCACAAAAGCAACACCTGACATCACAGAACACCGCATCCACCCCCACGTCTCAAACTCAACAATACTCTCATACCCCGCAGTCCCACAACCACGATGCAGGATTAACACATGACATAGAAACACTCATGTCCACCGCAACACACACCTCCATCTAGACTCCCTCAAAACAACCATTAACACCTTCGCCCAATGTAATTTCAATGTGCACGACCTCTCCTGGCTCATCTCGCAGAACGCTGACCGTAGGAGGAGTGTTCTTACTGATCAACTAGACACACTACTCACAGATAACAGAGACCCCCACTCGCAAGCCTTTCAACCCAAACACTCAACAGACTTCCCCAGACGTCTCATTCTGGTCTCCCACTCTTCCTATAATTTGCAAATTAGGCGCTCCACCAAACATGTCGTCTGAGCGCCTTACAATTATCATCAACTATCACCTTCGATCCCTAATCCATGAAAAGCCCCCTCATAACTTCTGTCACTACAAGAGAGCTGAGGAACGAATATACGTCATCAACAGAACCCGCCCTTAAAGACTTCGCCATAACCCAATACACGTCCACTAATATGGCCACAAAACACTCAACACAGTACTTACCCACGCAAACAAACAACACAAACCAGCCGGGTTTGTCCAAGGCTTCAATCCAGTTTTTTGGCTCACATCAAGAGCAAAATTCAGCAGCGAACATCAACAACCGGATCACACAGTCGGATTCAAACCCTTCACGTAGAAATAGATGCAAATATCTGTGAGCAACAGACGAGCCAATGGCGGGACGTGCTCGCAAACACCAACTTCCGAACCTCACCATCAAAATTATGGAAACTCATTAGGAGCCTCAACAAAGAAAACACAAATCACTTGGACACACATGATGCAATTTTATCACCCATCACCCACAATATACCATAGGACCAACAACAAGCTGACATACTCAGCAAACACAACGCAACACCTGCCACCTATCACACCATCCACACAATCGGAGAGTCAGCTCCCACAGATCCAGCCTCATGTAGACCCATTTTTCTCCTCCCGATACCCTCGAAATCTTGGAGACTAGTTCTAAACAAAATTAATGCCCACAATCCACTCTCCTGCTTAACACGGTTCCAGGACCACTCTTCACCAACCTCACCCAGCCCATCCATGAAGGCCTGGACGAAAGGAAACCAGCCCGCCGCACCCTGTCATGAGTCAATGATATTAGTAAGCCCTTCGACACAGTCCCAAAACACGTTCTCATAAACTAAATATGGTACTCAACACACACATCCATCCAAACTACAAGAAAGGACTTTCTAATTTCCCTCCTGGCAGACATGCACACACTGTCTACAATAACAAGTCATCTCGAAACCGCCACTTTACCAATGTTGTCCCACAGGGCTCGGTTCGTTCCCCTCCCTCCTCAATGCCTTCATTCACTTCCTGCCCATTCCAACAGAACTCACCACCCACATTAGCTCATACGCGGACAACCTCACAATAATCACACAACGCCACAACATGAGACCGCAGCTGCATACCACCAGCAGTATCTGAACTCTCTTGAAATCTGACTGCCGGACCACAGAATGAAGATATCTCACAAGGTGCACCTCACACACTTATACACTCACACTCGCACACCGATGTGCCTAGGGCGGAAAAGCACATCAGGGCAGCGCCAAAACTCATCCATTCACTATCATTCTCCACTCACGCCTATCCAGTGCACGCTCTCTCGCTACCTCCACATTCTCGTCTCTCCTTCTTAACGCCTGCTTCACACCATCCATCACCCAAACTTCGGTCTCCCTCAAGGCCTACGTCCACACCCCTCTGACTTCAACACCTTTTCAACAATCTCTCTTCATCCATCCTCATCATGTGACCGAACCATCTCAGAACACGCGAATCAACCCTGTCCTCTAACATCTTCACAATCCCGTTCTGATGAGGAAAAACGTCGTTTGTGAACCTGTCTCTCAGCGTTACTCCAGCCATGCTCCTCAAATATTACATCTCGAAAACATTCAAACTTCTACTCTCCTCTGCTTTCACCCCTCAAGTCTCCGCTCCGAACAGCACAGTTGGCACAACGACACCCTTATACAGCCCTCTTTATGGTTCTATCCCCAACGTCCTGCAGCTCATTACGCTTTTCAGTGCACCCAACACTTTACGACCCTCATTTACTTGCGACTTCACCTCAGTTTCCACTAACTCAATCTTTTTTACACATGGGAGCCCAGATACTTAAAACACTGAACTTCTTCCAACAACTCTCCATTTAGGAAGACACTGATTCTGCTCGCATCTACAGTCCTCAAGCATCTCATTACTTTACTTTTACCCACGTTCACTCGACGCTTCCTCCTCTCACATACTCTACTAAACTCAGACACTAGCCTACATAGCTCCTCCTCTGAATCCGCGACCAGGGCCGTATCATCCGCAAATAGCAACTGGCTCAGCTGCCAACTCCGCCCATTCGCTTCCAACAGCTTCAAGCTACGACCCAGCACACTCGCGTTCACTTCCCTGACCACTACATCACTATATATATTGAACAGCCAGGGAGACATCACGCAGTCTCGTCTACGTCCCACTTTCACTGAGAACCAATCACTCACCTCGCTTCCCACTTTGACACATGCTCGACTGCCAACATAGAAACTGCACCGCTTTCAACAGATGTCCGCCCACTACATACAAACGCAACACCCTCCACAGCGCTTCCTTGTCAATCCTGTCGTATGCCTTCTCCAGATCCATGTAGGCCAAGAACACATCCTTTCCCTTGGCAATGTACTTCTCACAGACCTGTCTCACTGCATAATTCTGATCGGCGCACCCTCTACCACTCCTAAAACCACACTGTTCCTCTCCAATTGCACAGTTCATGCAGTCTCTAATCCTCTTGATCAACACTCTCCCGTACAACGTACCAACCGAACTTAACAGACTGATACCTCTCGTGCTGCAGCATTAATTTTCATCTCCTTTGCCCTTATACAGCGGAACAATGCAGGCACTGCGACACTCAGTCGGTACCACACCCGTCACAAAACACAAGTTCAGTAACCTCAACATCTATCGACAATCGTTACTCCACCTTTTTTCAGGCACTCGGTCGCAACGCCATCCAAACCAGGGGTTTTCCCTGCTTTCATCGCTTCCTTCAATTTTTCCCTGGTAATGTGCGCCACAAGTCTCTGTTCCAAAACTTGCATCCGAGCACCACCGCACACAGCAACAGCCTCTCAGTCATCCTCGACATTCAACATCAAAATACTCAGCCCACTTCTTCCGTACATCACTACTTTACAACGACAACTGGCAGTTTTCATCTTTCACCACCTCCTCCTTTCCGGTCTCTCCCTTCCTCACCCTCTTAACCTCTTTCCAGAACATAATTTTTGTTTCCTAAAAATTCTGGCACAACCGTCTGCCCCACTTGGCATCAGCGTCTCTTTTGGCTCTCCTCACCACCCGCTTCACCTCGTTTCTCCTCTCTTAATAGCCTTCATATGCCACCACCGACTTCACCTGCAACCACTCCTCTAACGCTCCTATTTTCAGTTCCACCGCCAGTTTGACCTCCTCATTCCACCACTCGCAACCTTTCCTTCCGCACCCGCCCACACAGCGCGCACCACACACATTCTTCGCACATCTCAGCAGCGCATCTCTTGACGTCTCCCATTCTTCCTCCAAACCTTTCAGGTCCTGTCCTATCACGTTGTCATATTCTTCTCTCAACGCCGGTTGGTACTCCTCAGCTCTGCTCCTCACATACAGTTCACTCACTCTCAATACCTCTCTTCCTCCTCATTACCAACAGATAACAGTGAACACCGCGTCCACCCACATGTCACGCTCAACAACAATGAAATACCCCACAGTCCCATTACAAGTATTCTTGGAGTAACTTATGACACGGGGATGACATTCAAACATTTCGCGAGAAACACCGGCACTAAAGCCAGACCAAGACTGAACGTGTCCCGGTATTTATTACACCCACCTACGGTCACTCTAAGGAATCTCTTACAACATAAAACTAACAATTCATCAGGCCCGTAATCTTCTACACAAACAACGCTTGGTGTTCGGACCTTGTACCGACACACATCAACTCTCTGCAAAGGATACAGAACACGGCCTTGCGCATCGCAACGGGCTGCACACAGACCACACCCATTCCGCACTTGCATGAAGAAACAAAGGTCCTCCCTCTCAAGCATCCTCTTGTTATGATAGAGACCCAATTCGTCAACAAGATTTCAGGCCTGGCACACCCCTGCCACAACCTACTGAACCCTTGTCCAACCAACCGCCACCAACATAACACACTTCGATTTGATTTGAGCCTCATTTCCACCAGAGCCTCAACGTGAGTCATACTAGGCTCCCCCGTAGGGGGAGCGACCGTCATTGACTCAGGTAAGTTCGCACGGTCTCGCGTGCGAAAAGATTAGTCTTGTCAAGGTGAAATCAAGAACATATTTCAATTGTGGCATATTCGCGTACTAGCGCGTACAAGAAAGTCAAAGGTTAACGCGTATCTACGTAAATGTATTGTTATCTCTGTGCGTAATGAGGTGGGGAGACCACCTCACTTGCACAGGTGTTTGGGGTTTCTTCAGACAGCTTCGTATAGTCCGGCGTGTTTTCCGAAAGCGATAAGCTTTTTTTCGGAAGGTTGGGTCAGTAAGTAGGCTTTGTAGGTTGCACAAGGGATTTAAGAAAGCTTGTCGGGCTGCTGCGAGTGCGTTGCAATCCATCAGTAAGTGTTTCACGCGGATAGCCACTTGGTGGCAACAGGGGCAAGGTGGCGCGTTTGGTTCCATGTCGAACTCCATCAGGTGGTTGTGAGTTATCCACGTGTGTCCAGTGCACAAGTGGTTAGTTGATGCACACTTGGTCTTTCTGTTGGTGAGCTTTGTTTCCCATTCTCAGACTGAGGGTTCAACTGGAAACATTTTTTTGGTCCACTCAGTTGCCACAATTCATCACATTGGGATGTTATATGGAAGTTGATGATAGGGAACCAGTCTAGGTAATGTATTGCGAAAAATTGTTCTTAGTGAGTAGATGCCAGTTTAGCAAGCGACTCCGCAAGTTCGTTTCCTCTTGTTCCCGCGTGTCCGGAGATCTAGCAGAATTCAACTGCCTGACCCGTCTCGCACATCACAAAGAAATCGTGCTGCATTTTACGTAGAACGAGATGTTCGTAATGCAGTGTTTTAAGCCTAGTGTGGACACTCAGACTGTCTGAGAATACGACGTATTTGGGGAAGCGGTCTGTTTTGGCGATAGAGATGGCTAGTTCGAGTGCGTGGAGCTCCACAGAGAACACGGAGGCCTCTTGTGGGAGGGTGACTGAAATCGGGATGTCCCCGCACACAGCGGCGGCTCCCACCCCGTCCGCAGTTTTGAAGCCGTCAGTGTATTAATGACGGTGCTCTAAATATTCTTCCTCAAGTAGTCTTAGAAATTCCTGCCGGTACGCGTTGGTTGGAGTAGTTGCTTTAGGGTACACTTGCAGGTCTAGGTTGGCCGGTGGTGGGTTGATCATCCATGTTGGTGTTATTTGATGAATTCGGTAGGAGAATGAAGGCTTAATAGCTTTACGATTTATGTTCAGCGAGGTCAGCAGGTGTCCACACGTAGGGAAAACGTCGAGCATGTATTATTTTTAGCCGCAAAAAGGCGCGCATCGGATATGTTGGTGATGTGCCTGTTTGTCGGGTTGGTGATTAGACTTTTAGTATTAAAATAGTATTATAGCAAAATTTTGTCTCGCTGGAGCGGAAGTTTGTTAGCGAGCACGCTAAGGAATTCGATTGGGGTGGAGCGGAACGCGCCGGTTGTGATACTCTAATCAGTTTGCGATATTCGAGAGATGTTTTGGCTGCTGAACTGTAGACAACGGCTCCGTAGTCCATGTGCGATCGTATTATTGCTCTGAACAACGTCATTCCAGTGTCCATGTCGGCCCCGAACTTCAGGGATGTTACCGATTGGATGAGTCTCGTCGACCTTTTGCAGCGAATCGCCAGGGCTGCAATGTGGGGTCGCCACGTGAGTTTAGGGTCCCACATAAAACCCAGGAATTTGATAGTTTCTTTGTATACTAGAGGGGTGTTGTGCAGCGTTAGGGCTGGTTTCAGGTGAATGATTTAAGTTTTAGAGGGCTAGAATCGAAATCAAGAGTGACACTGAAGACGCTTCTCTGGGAGACGCCCATTTCTTGCGGATACGGCGGAGACAGTGTTGCCAACTTTGACCCTGAATGTGCGGTTTAGTAGAAATTTGTTTGATTGATTTGGGCCTCATTTCCACCAGAGCCTCAACGCGAGTCATAATAGGCTCCCCCGTAGGGCGCGACCGTCGTTGGTTTAGGTAAGTCCACACAACCTCGCGCGCGAAAATATTAGCTTTGTCAAGATGAAGTCAGTACATATTTTAATTGTGGCATATTCGCGTATTAGCGCGCACGAGAGAGTATAG
>SDVV010037290.1:0-10856 GCA_016164225.1 Gammarus roeselii
CGAAACCCCGGGTCCTCGAGTCCCGCGGATCCCACGAGTACCTCCTCTCCCTGGGTCACCTCCTCTCAACCAACCTCGATACATATAATAATAATGATAAAATTCAAAATTTATCACCATGAAAAAAGGGCAGAGAAAAATAATAGAGCCCAAGCAAGAAGAAATGATAAAATACTAAAATAAAGTGTTAATGATCTATAAAATGAATAAGCATCCATCCACCCCAACCCAGAAAGGGGAGTGGCCGACGGCAAGGCGCACCTTACACCCACACAGCTTTGGCCCCTTTGTGCTAAAGAATCCGGCCGGTAACCCCGCAACACACTCTGGGTCACGCGTGTGGTCCGATAATCCGTTGTCAGCAGCAGGGCCCGACAGCTCTAACTGGTTTACCCCCGCGCATCAAGATGGCCAGTCTCCCCCCTTCCCCGACCACCCATCCCAACAACGTGATGCCAAGAGTGGAAAAGCACATCAGAGCAGTGTTAAAAATCAACCATTCACAACCATTCATCACTCACGCCTGTTCATTGCACGCTCTCTCGCACATTTCACATTAAAGTCTCTCCTTCCCAACGCCTGCTTCACACCGTCCATCCACCTAAACTTCGGTCTACCTCTAGGCCTGCGACCACTCGCCTCCGCCTTCATCACCTTTTTCACCAATCTTTCTTCATCAATCTTCACCATGTGCCCGAACCATCTCGGAACACGAGAATCCACTCTGTCGTCCACCATCCCCGTTCTGATACGAACCACGTCGTTGGTGATCCGGTCTCTCAGCGTAACTCCAGCCATGCTCCTCAAACATTTCAACTCAAAAATATTCAATCTTTTTCTCCCCTCTGCTCTTACCGAAGTCTCAGCTCCGCAGAGCACAGATGGGACAACGACACCCTCATACAGCCCTCTCCTACAGCTCATTACACTCTGCAGTGCAACAAACACTTTACACCCCTCCTTCACTCGCGCCTTCACTTCAGTGTCCACTAGTTCCGTCACCTTCATATGGGAGCCGAGATACTTAAAACACTGAACTTCCACCGAGAGCTCTCCATTTAGGGTGACACTAATTTTGCTCACATCCATAGTCCTCGAGCATTTCATCACTTTACCTCAACCCACGTTCACTCGAAGCTTCCTCCTCTCACACACTCTACCAAACTCAGACACTAGCCTACATAGCTTCTCCTCCGAATCCGCGACCAGGGCGGTATCATCAGCAAATGGCAACTGGCTCAACTGCCAACTCCGCATATTCACAAAATCACAAACAGGAACTCCCGCACAAATACAGCAGCATTTTTATACGACAAAATTGTGGATCATGAAGAAGAAAGTAAGGGCAGGTTCGTCATGGACAGAAAAACTGCTCAGATTATTGATTTCGCACTTATTGTTTAAGGGGATAGGGTGGGGGGGGGGGCATAAGCCCCTTGGGTCCCAAAAGATCCCGATGAATCCCGGAGGGTAACGCAGGTCCCCCGGGTCTTCCCGAGCTCACCGAGTCCCCCGAGACCCCTCGTCTCAGCTCATCTCGGCTTGTCTCAAATCATTTCGGCAAGTCTCGGCTCGTCGCGACCAACTCGACTCGCCTGAACATGTTTCGACTGATCTCGACGCACCTCGACCAACCTCGACGTGCCAGTAATCCGCG
This sequence comes from Gammarus roeselii, assembly GCA_016164225.1. Taxonomy (NCBI): domain Eukaryota; kingdom Metazoa; phylum Arthropoda; class Malacostraca; order Amphipoda; family Gammaridae; genus Gammarus; species Gammarus roeselii. The sequence goes on from SDVV010037290.1 coordinate 1,658, forward strand.
GACTGTAATGATTAATTGCTCTACTCAAGCCCTGGGACCCCTGGGAGCAGGGGTCCCAGGGTTCAGAGAGGCCTCAAGCGGGTCCCAAAGTTTCTCAAGGGGGTTCCAAAGGGTCTCAAGAGTGTTCCGGAAGAGTCCAAGTGGGTCCCCCAAAATCCTCCTGGTCTTCCAATTCCCCCAGGTTCCCGAAACCCCAAGGTCCCACGAGTTCACCCCATTTCCGGGTCACCTAGTCTCAACCAGCCTCGGTTCGTCTCGACTCGCCAGTCTACTTGTCTCCATTCGCCTCAACCTGCCTCGACTCGCCTCGTCCCTTCCACGCACAGTGCCCTTCAAGACTTTCCCTCTCAAAGATCAACGTCAACATCATTTCACCATTCAGCTATCAAAACGTCTAGCTGTGCTCGGACATTTATTAGGCGCCCGGAAGAGCGCAAATTATCCCACCATAGGTTGGACTAGACTAACTAACACACCGCATAGTCCACTAAGGGCCCCTGCGGGGGTCTAACGATGAATAATTATATAACTAATCCAAAATTGATCACCATGAAAAAGGGCACAGATAAATAATACAGCTCACGAAATAAGAATGAATAAAATACTAAAATAAAGTGTTACCGCTCTATAAATGAATAATCATCCATCCATCCACCCCAACTAAATGGAGTTGAATTTCACGTGGAAAAAGTAGTGTTTGTTTTTCGGTTGTAAACTAACCATGAACTAATTTTCTCGTGTTAATATTGTACATGAACCTATTTTCTGAAAATAGCTATAGCAACATGATAGTAGGTGAGCTGTGTACTGCAGGTATAAGGCATACGAAGCAAACTTGCAAGCCTGGAAATAACTGCATACAGCATCGAAGGCTACAGGACAATGTATCGACACACAACTAACTGAAACAATAATGTCTGTAAGCTTTCTTTTCGTTAAAAGGCTCTTCGTACCAATAAATCGTTATCGCCCATTCTTGTGAACGTATTTCTCCCAAACAGGTGCAGCTTTGAGAACAGTTAGTGTTGTTGTTGCTTGGCCCCAGTTCCTCCTGCAGTTGAGGAGCCACAGCCGGTATACAGCCGGAAGCCCAGATACTTAAAAACATGTGCATGTTGGGATTCTTACGCCAGTGTAGGCCCCTATATTTGTCCCACGCCCTGAAAATACGGATGCTGTCTCACGGGAGCTCCCATAGATCACGCACCGACGTGATATCATGATTCAGCCTACAGAGAGCGTTGACTGTGCACAACGCCGTGACGTGCTCGACCGTATCGGGAGCCTCCCGACACAGAAGGCACAGATCGGAAGGAACATCCACAAGTCCATGTTGGTTTGGCTGGACGGCCGCGGTGTGCGCACACCCTATCAAACCTGAGCATGCTAACTTCCGGTGAGTGACTCGGTATGGCCGTGTAGCTGTGTGATCAGCCTCCATAATTGCAGTGAAGTGCGTGTGGATTTGATGATGCATAGATGTGTCTGTAGGTTGTGAAATATTAGCGTAAAAAGAGAAGAAGTGTGCTGCCGGGGTGTTATGTATATTTCGATGGGTTGGACGTAGGTGCAGAGGTGGCGTCGAGAACGGGGCAGGTGCACAATCTCGTCAAAGAATTGTGTCCCCCTCATATCAGAATGATGTTCGAGAGGAAGAACCTTGGTTTCTTCATGCAGATGGAGATTAGGTACCGTCTCTGCAGAGTCCATTGCGAAGGCTCAAGGCAGAGTTCTGTATTCTTTGTAAATAGTTTGAGTTTGGGAGCAAGGTCAGAGGACCAGGCAGTGTTTCGTAGAATTATTCGGTCTGATAAGTTGTTAGAATATTGTTGTTATCGATTCCTTGGAGTATCCGAAGATAGTTGTGGAAGTGATCACTGTTGTCTGATATTAATCATGTGGAGGATGACTTGCTTGCGGACACATAAATTTGATTATAAAGCAGCCAGACTTCGTGCGAGTTCAGATATTGATGGAGGCGTGCCGCTGCGGCCTCGCGCTTATGGTGTTGTGTGCTGTAAGTGAGGTCATCCGCGGATAGGCTGAAGTAGGTATTGGCTTGTGTTGATGTGGGCACGTCGTGAATGAAGGTGTTGAAGAGTGAAGGGCAAAGAACGAAGCCCAAGGGAACACTATTGGAGAAATGTAGTCTTCGTGATGGCTTGCTATTCAAGACGGTGCGCAAGTAAGCCAGGAAGGAAATTAGCAAGTCACTTATTGTATTTGGATGTATGTTGCCGAGGATTTTGTTCATGAGGGCGTGGATGTATTGGAATTGTCGCATACCCAGGGTGCATGGGCTAGCTTCTTTTCGTTCAGGCCTTCGTGGATAGTGTGTGTGAGGTTAATGAGCAGGGCGCTTGTCGAGTGTAGTGTCCTGGAACCGGGTTGTGTTGACGAGTGGGATATGAACATTATTTGCTTTAGAACCAATCTTTTAAAAAATTAGAGGGATTTGGGAGACATTAAATAGGTTCTGAATAAGACGCATTCTGTGGGAGGCTTCCTAAGGTTTCAGGATGGGTATGATATTTGCGCGCTAGGTGTTGAAGATGAATGCATGATATGCCGTAAAGGGAGTCGATGTTTGGGTCAATCTGCAAATTGTGTAACTTCTTGCGCGTCTTCCTATCGTCTCGATGGGGTGGTGAGTGCTTCGTGTGTGTCTGGACGGTTTGTGGGTTTTTGCAGTCGAGGCTCCTAATTGCTTTCAATCACTTTGATGGTGAAGATCGAAAGTTGATGTTACAAGTACATCCCGGCATAGGTGTGTCTGTTGTTCACAAATGTCTGTATTAATTTCTGAGGTAAGGATTTGAATCTGAACGCTTCTGCCTTAATGAGGAGGGTAAATAACGGAGGTGGTAGAAACGTTTGGATCGAAGTCACGGACGAATCCGGTGGGTATGTGCTGTCTGTCTGCACGGTTAGTAATGGTGAACAGTCGTTATTATGACCGACGCTGTCGTGGAGGAGCAGTCGCTGACAACACAGGGTCTGAGGACACAGCAAAAACATAGCCTCTGAAAGGTAGACCTTAGGAATTCGTGAACAGACTTCGAGGATTGAGAAAAAGAAGAGCACAGCAATATAGGACAACATATGAACTTGAGGTTAAGGATTTGCTTCACTAAGTGGCAAGGGTCTGAAGTGTCTTCAGTAGCTATGTGATGAAGATATCGTTGCCAATTGATTTGCACAGAAAAAAACAATGCATACCCCACTGGGGCATCACAGATTCTAACACTAGGCCGAATTTCTCAGAAAGAGGGGAAGCCGACGGCAAGGCGCATCTCACACTCATTTCATTAAATCACGCAACTTAGTCCTTTTGCGCTAAAGGGTCCGGTCGGAAGACCTAGCAACACACACACCGGATCACGAGTGCGGTCCGAGGTCAATGTCAGCAGCAGGGACCAGCAGTGTGACTGGTTTACCCCTGCTGCATTACAGTGATCGACCCACCCCCACCCACAACCAACCCGTTTCTCAATGAGATACCAAGCGCGGGAAAGCAAATCAGGGCAGCGTTAAAAAAAAAATCACAACCTTTCTCCACTCACGCCTATACGTTACACGCTCTCTCGTTACCTACACACTCATGACTCTGCTTCCTAACGCCTAATCACACCATCCATATAAACCTCGGTCTACCTCTAGGACTACGTCCACTCACCTCCGCCGTCACCATCGTTTTCAGCAACCACCCTTCATCCATCTTTACCATATGCCCGAACTATCTCAAAACACGCGAATCCACTCTGTCCTCTAACTTTTTCACCATCCTCGTTCTAATTCAAAAAACGTCGTTATAGATCCCGTCTCCCAGCGTCCCTCCAGTCATGCCGTTCAAACATTCATCTCCAAAACATTACACCTTCTTCTCTCTTCTGTTTTCACCCCCCCCCTACCCCCGTCTCAGCTCCGTAGAGTACAGTTGGGACAACTACCCCCTCCTACAACCCTCTCTTTGCTTCCATACCAAACGTCCTATAGCTCATAACACTCTTCAGTGCATCCAATACTTTACACCCTTCCTTTACTCGCGACTCCACCTTAGTTTTCACTGGTTTAGTCTTCTCCACATGGGAGCCCAGATACTTGAAACACTGAACTTCTTCCAATAGCTCTCCATTTAGGAGGACACCAATTGAGACATTTCTAGACCATCTCATTACTTTACTTTTACCAACGTTTACTCGAAGCTTCTTCCTCTCACGCACTCTACCAAACTCAAACACTACAATAGATGAGAGTGAAAAGGCTTAGCTCCGACACTAGCCTATACAGCTGCTCCACCGAATCCGCCACCAGTGCCGCGTCATCTGCGAACAGTAACTGGCTCAACTGCAAACTCCCCTTCTTCGCTTCTAACAGCTCTAAGCCACGACCAGTAACACTCTCGCTCAACGTCCTGACCACTATATCCATTACATATTGAACAACCAGGGACTCACCTCGCACCCCACTCTGACACATGTTCTGTTGCCAACGTAGATACTCTGAACCACTTTCAAATGAGTCATACCAAATAGGAAACATTTGCCAAGGAGTGAAATTATCACTACCTAACTTCAATTGCTATACTATATAATATGAAGAATCACAGTAGATATTTCTATTTTTTTACGGAACATGTATAACTGTAATTATATGTAGCTACAGCTGACAACTGCAGCGCAAGCTGGTGAACCCTTACCATCTGCAGCTGTCAACAGTGAAGAGTTCCGGGACTGCAGGTCTGAGAGGTCCAAACACAGCTCGCCCTGTAGGAGAGGAGGACAACTCTAACGCATCTGGGGAAATAACAATCGGCTATAAATAATTCAAAATAAATTATGGATACAAATTTACTTGTAATTATTAGAAATATTTAGCGTTCGGAAACAATGGCACTCGGGTAGAGAAAGCTAATGAATGAACCCTCACCTCAACATTAGCAACACCTCGATGTACTCCCGCAGCCCCTTCTCTGGTCTTTTCAGTCGTACCACCTCCCTGTACTGCGCCAGTGTTATCACCGGCACTAACTAGAAAGCCTCCAGCTTCCTCAACGGCTCCTCCCACTTCAAACGAGTGGGTCGTATCATTGTCCACGTACTCGTTGGTGATGGCACAAACCTCGCTGCCAATGATACACACCTCTCCGTCAATGATGAAGACGTCCCCGCCTAGCGCACCCACGCCGCAGTTGTACACAATGTCATCATCATCATGGACACCGTTGTAGTAAACTTCACTACCGTGGGAACTCTCGCTCACTTCACACTCTTCTTGCATGTCTGTGTCGTTAAGCATTTCAGTAGAGTCTTTTAATTCATGGAGTGTTTCTAGTTCTCGAAAATTGGGATTGATGACAGTGTCACGGTTATAGTGATCGCTTTCAGCAGTTACTGGAGAGGTCGTCTTGTTTAGCTCGTCAAGACTAGTTTCAGTATTGCTATTCAAAGTTTCCACGTGGACACCTGGCTTCAGCTTGTCAGAGGGAACCGTGAAAATGGCCGCTGACTCAATCAGGTGCTGCTGCATTGCTTGTGCTGGAGCGTCTGCTCGCAGTGAGAAACTTTGGTTAGTACCGATAACACTCTACTCAAGACCTGCAAGTCATTGATTATTATCCAAAACTGTCACTGAACATTATGTGTTACCTATAGTCAATGGATTTTATAACTACGCTCTGGTCATGCACTTGAGAGGTTCAGTTAGTGACCTGCATTAATGATGTCCGCAAACTTAGAAGCAGGAATACAGAGCCTGACGGAAGGTGGCGGGCTGTTGCGGTCAGCACCGTCTGCCTCTGACCGGTTGCCAGGCAGCTGGTCGCTGCAGCTGGCCGCGAGGGCGGGGGAAGATGTGGGTATCTCGACCAAGGTGTTTTCCAAGACGCTGCTAGGAATACTCTTGTACAATTTACGACAGCAATCTGCAACAAAAACACAAGTTGGAGCGCTGCATGCATGTGAAATATTTGCAATGTTATTGGGACCCACGTGACAGCCCATGACCTTGGTCTGAAGACGCCGCATGAACTTGAGACCCACACGAAACTATTCAATATGAATGAAAACACTCACGATATTATCAAAATTCAACATCAATCTTTTGCTTGTATTCTTGTAAGCCAGACCAGAAACCGCCCATTTCTCGGAGAATCAAATAAGTTACTCTGACCGACGTGTTCCGAGCAGTGGGTAAAACGAAAACCAATTGCATATGCTTCATTTCGGAGCTCAGAGATGTTCTTCCAAGGTTAGATGTTCCACTGCTTAGCGGACTGAGAAAGGACAACACCAGCCCGAAAAACGTATATTCCACTGTTGATGCACATATATTAGCTACTTTACTGTTCCAAATTTTTAGTTATTCCTTATTAAAGCAACTGTTGTTATCCTGCATCAATGAAACCTCTTTTTTTCCCAACACGCTTGACCTTTCAACGACTCGGCAAATTTCCATTGCATCTTCTGCTTACCCAACCCACCCCACCTTCCCCTCGCCGGTCTACCTGCAAGAGAGTCCCGTCGTTCGGTGGGTAGTCTGTGTTTAAGCGCCCACCACTTCGCTCGCAGCCAGTGCGGAGATCGCGCGACAGCCCAGCTTCGAGCGAGCGCAGCCCAGTCCACGCTGTGCTCCTCCGTCACGCCGCAGACGCTCAGCCTTAGGAAAGCAAACATGCTGACATATCAACTGGGTTGCATAGGTTCACCTTAATTGTGGTAGCCATATAATGCTGGACCACTGCAGTCTGCTGTACAGTGCTAGACAACTACATAGAAGGGATGAAAATTTATTTCAGTGGATACAGATGCAGACACTAGGCCGCATCCCCCAGAAAGGGGGGTGGCCGACGGCAAGGCGCACCTCACACCCTCATACTCACACAACTTAGCCCTTTTGTGCTAAAGGGTCCGGCCGGTAGCCCCTCATCTTACGCTCTGGGTCACGAGTGCAGTCCGAGGATCCGTCGTCAGCCGCAGGGCCCGACAGTTTTCACTGGTTTACCCTCGCCGCGTCATAATGACCGGGCCCCCCGTACCCACGACCATCCCGACAGCGGGATGCCAAGGGCGGGAAAACACATCAGAGCAGCGTCAAAATCAACCATTCACAACCATTCTCCACTCACGCCTGTTCATTGAACGCTCTCTCGCCACCTCCACATTCGTGTCTCTCCTTCCCAACGCCTGCTTCAGACCATCCATCCACCCAAACTTCGGTCTACCTCTAGGCCTGCGACCACTCTCCTCCGCATTCATCACCCTTTTCACCAATCTCCCTTCATCCATCCTCTCCATGTGCCCGAACCATCTCAGTTCTCCAACTTCTTCACCATCCCAGTTTTGATTCGAACCACGTCGTTGGTGATCCGGTCTCTCAGCGTTACTCCAGCCATGCTCCTCAAACACTTCCTCTCGAAAACATTCAACCTTCTTCTCTTCTCTGCTCTCACCACACAAGCCTCAGCTCCGTAGAGTACAGTTGGGACAACAACACCCTCATACAGCCCTCTCTTTGCTTCCATCCCCAACGTCCTACAGCTCATTGCACTCTTTAGTGCACCCAACACTTTACATCCCTCATCCACTCGCGCCTTCACTTCATCAGTTTCCACTAGTCAAGTTTTCTCCACATGGGAGCCCTTACACTTAAAACACTGAACTTCCTCCAAGAGCTCTCCATTTAGGGTGACACTAATTTTGCTCGCATCGACAGTCCTCGAGCATCTCATTACTTTACTCTTACCCACGTTCACTCGAAGCTTTCTCCTTTCACACACTCGACCAAACTCCGACACTAGCCTACACAGCTTCTTCTCTGAATCTGCCACATGTGCCGTACCACCCGCAAATAGTTTTTGGCTCAACTGCCAACTGCGTCCATTCGTATCCAAAAGCTGCAAGCCACGACCCAATACACTCACGTTCACCTCATTGATCCATGTAGAGATTGAATAGCCAGAGGGACATAACGCAACCTTGTCTCTAACCCACTTTTACTGTAAACCAATCACTCGCCGTGCTTCCCTCTCAGGCACATGCTCTGCTGTCAACATGAAACTCTGAACTGCTTTCAACATTTTTCCGCCCACTCCATACAAACGTAAACCCTCCACAGCCCTTCCCTGTCAATCCTATCGTAGGTGTTTTCCAAATCCATGAAGGCCCAGAACACATATTTTCCTTTCGCAAGGTACTTCTCTCAGACTTGTCTTACTGCAAAAAAACTGATCGGCACACAATCTACCACTCCTAAAGCCACACTGTTCCTCTACAATCGCGCCATCCGTACAGTCGGTAATCCTTTTGATCGGAGCTCGCCCGTACAACTTTCCAATTACACATAATAAACCGATACCTCTCGAGTGACAGCACTCACGCTTATCTCCCTCGCCCTTGTACAGCAGAACAATGCAAGCACTGCGCCACTCAATTGGCACCACGCCCGACATGAAACAGATTCAGCAGCCTCACCAACCATTCGACAATAAATTTAACTTGAAATTAATGCCTCACCACAATAAATACAAACAGCCAAATCCGATTTAGAAGTTTTACTAGATAAAATGGACACTCAGAATAGAGGGAATGAATAGTGAACGTGATTGCAATTATAAAACTGTTAAGTCAACCCCACGAAAACTGAGGTCAACTGAAATTACTGTGTGTCAGACTAAATTCACGAGACTGAAAGCCTAATCCAGAATTGAAAATACCTCCCTCAAAATTAATTATAATTCAAATCAAATCTAAATACGAGTAGCTAACAAGGAAAAAATACTAAACCTTGCTAACAATACAGATACATATACAGACACTAGGCCGCATCCCCCAGAAAGGGGGGAGGCCGACGGCAAGGCGCAACTCACACCCTCATACGCTCACACTCGCACAACTTAGCCCTTTTGTGCTTAAGAGTCCGGCCGGTAGCCCCTCAACTTACACTCTGGGTCTCGAAAGCACCGAGGAACCGTCGTCAGCAGCAGGGCCCGACAGTTTTCACTGGTTTACCCCCGCCGCGTCATAATGGCTGGGCCCCCCCCCCACCCACGACCATCCCGACAGCGGGGTGCCAAGGGCGGGAAAGCACATCAGAGCAGCGTCAAAATCAACCATTCACAACCATTCTCCACTCACGCCTGTTCATTGCACGCTCTCTCGCCACCTCCACATTCATGTCTCTTCTTCCCAACGCCTGCTTC
>SDVV010037291.1:0-10856 GCA_016164225.1 Gammarus roeselii
CCTATCAGCCAATGCTGCATGTTGGTGCCAGTTACAGGGTAGCCTTTACTCAGTATTGCATAACCTATCAGCCAATGCCGCATGTTGGTGCCAGTTACAGGGTAGCCTTTACTCAGTATTGCATAACCTATCAGCCAATGCCGCATGTAGGTGCCAGTTACCGGGTAGCCTTTACTCAGATTTTGATGAAGTTGTGAAAGGTTGGCTGAAGATTCCTCTGTGTTCGCCCATCTGCCTCCAATAGCACTAAGCCACGACCCATTACACTCGCGTTTACCTTCCTTACCATTCCCATCCATGTCGATATTAAACAGCCAGGGAGACATAACGTTGCCTTACCTCGGTACCACTGTCGATTTGAACCAAGCCCTCGCCTCGCTCCCCACACTCTGCCCCATGGTCTGCTGCCAACATGGGATCTAAGGGCCACTTTCAACAGATTTCCGCCCACTTCATGCAAACGCAACACTCCACAGCGTCCTTGTCCGCACTGTTATACGTCTTTTCCATATCTATGAAGGCCCAGAACACATCCTCCCCTTAGCAGGGTACCTCTCACAGACTTGACTCCCTGCATTTGGTCGGCACATTTTACAACTCCTGAAGCCTCGCCAATTGCAACTTGTCGCTAGCTAATTATATTTTTTTTCATGAGAAATTGAGCTTAGAATCTACTGAACTGAGGTCTGCCAAAATAATCCAATTATGGATTTTACATTCTATTACGATTATTTACAAACTATTATTACAATTGTTACGTAGTTACAATTATTACGTAGTTATTTACATACTGTTATTAAAATAATTTGCATATTTTACGATTATTAGATACGATTATTGCTTACGATTACTGCGAATATGTTACATAGGTAACAAACTCACACGTGGTTAATCTGGTTGGACACCTGTCACTCATCTGATTACTGCGAATATGTTACATAAAAAGCTCACGTGTGGTTATTCTGGTTGGACACCTGTCACTCATCTGATCACTGCGAATATGTTACATAAAAAGCTCACAAACGGTTAATCTGGTTGGACACTTGTCTAAAATTTATTAACATCAAACATTAAGGGCATCTTTTGTCTTCTTTACCACGCTTTACTGTATTTAATGACGGAAAACTGTTGAAAACCATAACACTGCTGCAGGAGCCCTGCACACATACTGAGCTGCCTTCGTCACAAGTTACTCCTGCTGCGATTTCTGACGTGGAATTTAATTTCAGAAAGCAGTTTCTTTTTCTCTAAATATTTTTCCTGCCGTCCTTTGGATGTTAATGGGGCCATTAGAGGGTGTTAATATTTCTGAAAGTTACATGAAGTGAAATATTTGATTTATTAATTAAACTGTTAGATATGTTCATTAAAAAAATCAAACCTATGCTCTATATGCCAGTGTATCGGTGCGCACGATGGTACATGCATTACGTTACGCACGTAACTGGAAATTTTGTTACGCGCATAACGGATTTTTTTTTTGCGTGCGTGACGGTTAATACGAACGAAGCGAATCAATAAAAGAAAATTATGATTTTGGTAGGAATATCCTGGTCAAAATGTAGCCACATTGCATGTGAAGTGCCGTATAAAAAAATCAAACCTCTAACTGCTGAGTCCGAAACAACGCCCATTTTCGTTATGCATGTAACATGGCGACCACCAAGATTCATTTATGAGATGGGTGAAAGATGATTTTTTTTCTTACGTGATAACGTCACATTTCTACTGGTATAAATATTTGTGGATTAAATTTTTATCAGCCAAATTATCATTGTAGTTTTGTCGAGCTTGCTTTGAGGCTTCCTCTATGCCCGCGTTAGAGTTACTCCTTTAAAATTGTTAAATTTAATTTATCTGTCAAATTTTCTTTGTAGCCGCATCAAATTTGCTTGGTGCCCATGTCAAATTTACTTTATGTTAGTATGATAGAACTACTCCAACTGTGTTTAAACCCACTGTGACTGCGTTTAAACTGCTCCGAATCTAAGTTTAATCTACTCTTAATCTACGCTGCACCTACTTCGCCACTCTTCGACCGCCCTACGGGGGAGTCGGCATTAACTTCGTGTTGGGACTCCGGTGGAACATGGAAGCAACTACTACTACTATAAATTTTTGTGACTGAGCATGATTGTAAAGACGTGAAAACTCTGGTTGGAAATGAAACACATTTTTGTTTTTTGAGAGTTCCTCTCACACATCCCATGTATATATATCGTTACCAGTTCAATATTTTTTAATTTCCGTTTGCAGATTCAGCAAGGTGATAACATCCCGCATATTTCTATGCATTGCATGTCAATCTAACATAACTTTTCATATCTCTTAAAGAGTTGACATCTTCATGGAACGTCTTTTATGGCCCGTGTTCGGAGTTGTTGCTTAAGAACATCGATGTTGATGCAAATCTTTTTACAAGTTTGAGGTGTTGCACTCGTATCTCCATACAACCTGGCACTGTGGCTTATTCCAAGAGATTCATCAGATGGAACTCCGTGGCTATTTTGCTGTCTTTATTCAGAATGTCCTGCGGCGGAGTCCTCCGGGCCAAAATCAGCAATCACCTTTCCAACATCCACTCCCAAGATGCGTCCTTTCGTGTAGCTATCCTATTTACCCCTTAAAATTGATGGGAGATTGGAAAAGTACCTCCATCCGTGAAAAGTTCTCTTGACGTTGACGACTGTATGGTATACGCCGCTGCGCCAGCCGTATCCTAGCTACAACGTCAACTGAAGAGTGCTTTTGCTCAAATGGGTGCTTGGACGGAATCTCGGGGCTTTACAATTTCCCAAAGCGAAACATGTGCACTTCATTTTCTCCGGTCCCGCACATATATACACACAACCAAATCTCAGACTCCCTTGAGAAATGACCTCTTTCCTACCTACAATCCGCTTTCTCTGACCAATATTGGACCCAAAACGAACTTGTTATTACAATGTGTCGCAGCGTAATAGACTGCTTGCATCGATCTATCCTTCATTGGATTGCATTGCACTTAACCTGAGGTGCACACAGAACAACATTATGCCTTTACTTACCGCCTTATCAGCTGGTCCAAACTGGTGTATGGGAGGGTTGTCTACGGCTCCGCGACACTTGATATTCTCTGGAACCAGTCCATTGTCCCGCCCTTGGCACCTGCACTGGAGCTTCTCGCTACTCCCCTTTTGCCAGCCTTCTATGTGAAACTGGCGAGTCCAGGCATGCCATACGACTAGAACAAATCGACCTCCAGTTCTACTGCCATATTCTTGCTCGCAATTCTTCCCCTACATTTACCACAATCCGACAGATCCCTCCTCTAGCTTCTCACGGTGCATTCAGCTCCTCACTACCGATCGTGAGCTACCACGTATCATGGTGAACTCTCTCCCTCGAGAAGCAGTCTCCATCTGGCTTATACCAGAAAAATGCTATGCCCTCACTTATTTGTTTCTCCGTAAGGTATGTTGCACCCCAAAAGCTTTGAGCTATTTCTATTGCTCACGCGGAGACTCACCACGCTGATAGTTAGCATATCTTCATTGATGGATCAAAAATGTGGGCTGTGCTGCGGTGCTTTCCAAACGCGCCGTCGCTAGGAGTCAATTTCCAGTGCTGAGTGCACTCTATTGCCGACGTCCCTTGGCAACCGATACTCTTCCAGATGTAAATATCTCAACCTTAAGTGATTCGCTTAGCGAGCTTCAAACCCTGGAAACCTTCAATAACAGCCCCCTTATTGTTATGGCAATCTTGCTGTTCCGCACAGCAAAGACGCCCCATCACCCTGGATCTTTTTAGGCAGCCTATCCCGACGGGCTGAGATAATTCTATGCTGATCGAGAATTGGACATCGAAGACTAACGCACTGCCACCTGATGGATCCGTCGCCACCGCCACCATGCATGGACTAATTAGTCCCTCTTACAATAGTCCCTGTCTTAGCAGAGTGACTAACCTGGACGGAATGTCGAAACACCCACTTCCCCAGGAACCGGTTCCTGGATCTTTCGAATACACTCAGCCTATTGCTTACTGAGTTCCCTCAGAGGCAATTCAGTGCGGAGCCACTTCTCGGCTACCTTTGAGAAATTAACCCCTTCGCTGAAATCTGATCTGTTGTGAATGAAACGCTCTTTGTCGTGCACCTACCAATTGACTCCTTCCCGGATGACTACTGTTTCTCAATTCTTGGCTCGTTTTGAATAGTACACGTTTTTGACCTTCATCTATAAATTTTTGAAACCTGAGCATGCTGTGAGTGAAAGCAATCCCGGAGACGGACGATGGCTTGTTGATGATGCAACACTGGCTGCTGGTTTGGCGTTCGGTATCAGAAAAACATTGACTCCAGTGCACTAGAAAGCCTTGACACTAATCTCTTCATGCATCTTTTTATTTTACTAATTTTCATGCTTGCTGTCATAATGCGTGAAGTTCCATACACTGCGTGTCTCAAGCGTGGGACCCCGTTTGCTATCACATTTTTGCGTGGGACCCCGTTTGCTATCACATTTTTGCGTGGGACCCCGTTTGCTGTAACATTTTTGCTTTGGCGTTAGTGAGCCACTGGACCAGTCACCAACGTAAGCCAATCGCTATAATTTGTTGTTCCAGGTGCGCCACATTTTGTGCGAGAAACAGAGTAAGGTGATGGAGGCCATGGAGAAGCTGAAGGCAGGCATGAAGTTCAACGAAGTGGCGGCGCAGTACTCGGAGGACAAGGCTAGAAACGGGGTGAGTAGGAATATGAGCTAAGTCTAGAGTTGAGGAGGACAGTTTGTTTTAGAGACCTTGTTAGGTTTTCGTCATTTTTTTTGACGCATACATTTAAAATTCTTGTTTAGTTTTTCATAATGTATTTCCCCCAAAAATGTGAAGAATAGATGCCTACTGTAATAAAAAATGACATTAGAATCGATTTCTTCCGTGAAGCAGCTGAAAAATAATTTGAAGCTACATGAAATTTAGATTTTTCGACCACCCTACGGGGGAGTCTGCATTAACTTCGCGTTGGGACTCCGGTGGAACATGGAAGCAAATACAAATTAGATTTTTCTACTTGCAATTTCTAAGGAAATTTAGTTATTTGCATTGCAGTTTTATTCAATTTGCAATATCTCTGAACATGGCCCCAGCTATGAGGTTATCCTTGAATTATTCATTAGTTGTCAGGCATTACGGAATAAGAGGTCGGGAGATGTAATAGATGAGGAAAGTAGGGCGCGGAATTGGATGAGGTTGCTGTTCAGGGCTTTAGGGTGTGTGGCAGTGATTGAATGGTTGGAGTAGTTGAAAGGCTGAGTTATATCTTAAGTGGTAGCTACAAGTGCCCTACGGGGGAGCTTGCGATGACTCGCATTAGGACTTTGGTGGAAATGAGGTCCAAATCAGATTTAAAATAGAGAGGTACCGATTGGCTAAGCCGTCTGTGTATTGTTCCGCATTATCCAGGGTATAGGAGACGAGTACGAATTCATTATTTCTAAAGGCAGGGGGTAAACCAGTCACGCTGTCGGGCCCTGCTGCCGACACTGACCTCGAACCGCACTCATGACCCGGAGGTTGTTTGCGGGGTTTACGCCCGGACTTTTTAGCGCAAAAGGGCTAAGGTCTGCGTGTATGAGAGTGTGCGGTGCGCCTTGCCGTCGGCCACCCCCCTTGCTGTGGAATCCGGCCTAGTGTCTGTATCTGCATCATACATGCAAAGTCATTTTGTAGCCGCCACGTCAATCAAAACTTATCAACGACCGACGGCCTTGTGAGTTCGGCCAACCCAGTATGAGGTATAAGGTGTTTACCTAAATGACACTCACCCTTTACTCACTCTGGAGTGGGTCAACTTTGATACTTCACATATAAACAAAACTACCGCTATTTTCCATACATCGCTACGCTGCTTGGACGAAAAAGGGTATGTGGGAGGAGGGACATTGAAACACTTTGTGAAAGTGGAAAGCTTAGCTATATTTCTTAGCAAATTGGGAAGCTCGAAGAAAGATGAACCCCCTCGACACGCACAAATGACAGCATCAATAGAAAACACACCTAAAGTTATAAAGAAATCAAAAACCCAAATAACACCTGCGCCCTAGGAATCGTACATAAATGGCGCACGCCAAACACTCCACTATCAAGATAACAGATATAGTAAAAGAAATGGGGCACGTATGCCAACTGTTACCGATTAAGACAGTGGAAGAAATGGGGCTCGTATGCCAGAATGTATCTGATGCTCAAAAAATGATTCGAAACTACTTGATATACTAAGGCTTAGGAAATGGACAAGACATAGCTAGGCACACAAGTGCGTAATAGTAATTTCATATCATATAAGACCTTCCATCAACGGGCTCCTCCTAGGATTAAATACGTTGTCGCTTGGGTATTTCAACTAGCATTGACTTGTCAATAGAAGGGCCAGCCCTCGAAGATCTAGAGAATTTCAACGCAAACGCTCACCGGGTTGATGACGTGACCCTTGCTCTGGGTTTTTGAAGACTATGAAGGACAGACTCCCTTGCGCCTGGCAAGGCGCGTCGAGAAATCGGCCAGGGGAAGAACCCGATGACGCTCGCCGAATTCTTCGTTTAAATGTAGGAATGACCACAGGACTGTTCTTGTCCAAACTGGGGTACTGAATTTGCTATATAAAGATACGTAATACGTAGAACGATTTCACTTGTATTTCACACTAAGGTCTGTCTTTATGCGAATGGTGGATATATGTGAAACTCGTCGAATATTTCTCTGAATTTGCTTTGAACTAAAGTCTACTTGAATTAATGTTCTTTACGACTTGGTGAGGGCTCAAAAAAGCAACGGAGGGCTCTTTATGATGTTTAAACCACAGGACGAGAATGAAACGTGCTCTTCACATCGGGGACGATTTCTGTATAAGCCCGAGCCACTAGTTGCCAGTGCCTCTTATGGTCCGTTATTGTGACGTCATCGCGCACCACCTGCCTGGGGCTAGCTTGGGGACCACAACGTCGCAGTTCCTCTAAGAAAAAAAAACCTCTGCCAGTCAGTACGCTGGTGACGCGTTGCTAAGGGATTGCTAACCTATGCAGACGCAACGAAACTGTTTAACGCCGCCGGCCTCACGACCGTGCCCACCATGTCACGCCTGAACTAATCAGGAGCACTACCTTCAGGATACGAGACCCCGTCGATGGCTCGGCGCTGCACGCCCAGTCCGTCTTGTTTTTGCCAGAACAGCGCTACATCGCAAGTCTGGGTGGTAAGGCGCCAGCCTTTCCCGACGGTGTGTCGCCGCTTGTTGAAACAATGGCCGCCACCATCTCAGCGGTTTCTACTGAGCCGAGCGGCTTGCTGGATACCCAGTGTCTGCATCCGGCACGATGTATCTTCCAAGGGTACTGCAGTCTGTATCTTTTGCGGTGTAACCTTCAAGGATACTTGCAATCTGTATGATGTACGCTACCGGCACGGGCAGCGCCACAATTTGTTAGCTACACTGTTGTTACAGCTACACATGATTTTCCCTTGGCACGAGTATATGATTGCTTCTTACCTGCATCCCCATCTTCTGTTTATCTTACGGTCCTGATACACTAGGCCAATCGACTGTCAGCACCACCGGCATCAAATCGCTGAGTAGGGATCATTTATTGACTTGTGATATCAGTGTAAAATGGTTCTCAACCCTACCTAGTGGTATTTAATGTGTACTGATTATTCATTAGCTGGCTGTGCACCTGCATGATCAATTAATTTGTATCAGTACAATAAGCACCTTAAATTGAGCACCAAAGGCAAGCCACCGCCCTACGGGGGAGTCTGCAGTAACTTCGCGTTGGGACTCCGGTGGAAAATGGAAGCAAATACAAAAAAAAAGGAAAGCTGCTACTAATGAAGCCCAAATCAAATCGGTAGCTGCTACGAAGCACGAAAGCTTCCACTGCTATCAATGCCATAAAGTTTAAATTATATTTTCTTTCCAAGAGGGTGGAGGCCACTCGCTAATCTTTGTCTTCCTTTAACAAGAGTTGATATTTTTTAAACGTCGATTGGGGTGGATGGATGATTATTCATTTTATAGATCATTACAACTTTATTTTAGTATTTTATTATTTCTTCTTGCTTGGGCTGTAATAATTTTTTATCTGCCCTTTTTTCATGGTGATCTATTTGTATTGATTATAGAATTTTGTATCCCTGGACGCCCGCAGGGGCCTTGGTGGACTATGCGGTGTGTAAGTTAGTCTAGTCCAACATACGGTGGGAGAATTTGCGGTCTCCCTGGGCGCCTAATAAATGCCCGAGCACAGCTAGGCGGTTTGATAGCTAAATGGTGGAATAATGTTAACGTTGATCTTAGAGAGCGAAAGTCTTGAACGTGGAGGGGATGAGGCGAGTCGACTGGTGGGGCGGAGTCGAGACGAACCGAGGCTGGCTGAGACTAGATAACCCGGGAGTGAGGGGGTGCTCGCGGGGCCCCGGAGAGCTTGAGGGACCCATGGGTTTCGAGAACCCGGGGGACTCGGAAGACCAGGAGGATTCGGGGGGAACCACTTGGACCCTTCCGGGGCCGCTTGAGACTCCCTTAGGACCTTTAAGGTTCCCCTTGAGAAACTTTGGGACCCGTTTGAGGCCCTTCTGAACACCGGCACCCCTGGCTCCCCCTCTCTACGCTGTAAAACCCCCACACAGAAAAATGTATATATGTGAAATGCTTGAGTAGAACAGTTGACCATTGTAGTCCACGGCTTACTGGTGCAGAGGGCAAGGGTTGCGTCGACTTCGTGCACAAAGCTGTGCAAAATTTCCGTACCGTCGTGCCACAAGAAGAAGCCCTCTGTGACTACACGTTGGAGCTCCGGCGGAGAACGAAGGGAGCCGCTACCACTCCTCTACACAAGACCAACCGCGACTGAAATAAACCTGCTCTTCATATCTTTTAGGGTAGACTCGCTTAATATCCATTGTTTAATACGACTTGTATGTACTAGGCCTACTCTGTACCTGCGCTAGAGTGACTCCTTTAAAATTGTTAAATTTATTTTCATGGTAAACTTTCTTTGTAGCCGCAGTGCAAATTTGCTTGGTGCCTGTGTCAAATTTATTGTGTTACTTTGTTACTTAGATACTCTTTTAGACCAACCCCAGCTACGTTTAAACCTGCTGCGACTGCGTTTAAACTGCTCTTAAACTCTTAATCTACGCGTCACCTAATTCACAACTCTTCGACCGCCCTACGGGGGAGTCTGCATTAACTTCGCGTTGGGACTCCGGTGGAACATAAAAGCGCAAATAATAAATAAAATAAGGGTTGCGTCGAGGCTGGTCGAGATCAGTCAAACATGTCGAGTCGAGTTGGTCGCGCAACGAGCTGAGACTGTCCGAGGTGATTCGAGACGAGCCGAGATGAGCTAAGACGAGGGTGCCCGGGGAGCTCGGGGGACCTTCCGGGATTCGTCGGGCTCTTTTGGGACCCGTGACACCTCTGCCACCCCAATTCAACCCCAAAATGCGTGAGTTGGAAAAAAAAAGTTGGCGCAGAGCCTACTCGATATCTGCGTTGAATCTACTCGGTCACTATGTGTTAAACCTTCTCTGTATCTACGTTGGACCTACTTTGTGTCTGTGTTAGATCTACTCTGTGTCTGTCGGACTTATTCTCTACGCACAGAAACATCTACTCATTTTACGAAGATACGCATTAACTCTATACTCTCTCGTACGCGCTAACACGCGAATATGCCACAATTAAAATATGTACTGACTTCATCTTGACAAAGCTAATGTTTTCGCGCGCGAGGTTGCGCGGACTTACCTAAACCAACGACGTTCGCGCCCTACGGGGGAGCCTATTATGACTCACGTTGAGGCTCTGGTGGAAATGAGGCCCAAATCAATCAATCGGACTTATTTTGTGTCTATGTTGGAGCTACTCTGAATCTGCGTTGAACCTGCTCTTAATCTACGCTGCACCTACTTCGACACTCTTCAGTCTGGTGGAAATGAGGCCCAAATCAAATCAAAAGCCACTCTTCAGTTGCTCTGCGGAGGAGTCTACATTAACTTCGCATTGGGACTCCGGTGGAAAAGTGAAGCAACAACTACTACTTTAAACGTCGGCCATTTGAGCATAAGACCTCAAAACTACCGTAGATATGGAAGTCTAGAAACTGTATTCATTTACATCGGAGTTTCTTATCGACCAATAAATTACATGCATGTCGCTTGGAGTCACTTGGGTATTTAAAAACTGCCTGAGCAACAACTACTTGAAAAGTAGTTCGGTTTGAAACCAAGCATCTACAGGCCCCTTGAAATATGACGTTAATTACTCAAATTGTTAAGAGAGTAGATAAGATAAGCTTTTGTTAAAGATAGTGATTAATTAACTACTCTAACTTAGATTACTACCATCACGAAGTTATCATGCCAAGCGTTACAAAATTGTAAGGCTATTTATGTATTACTATGACACGGTTCCCTACGGGGAGGTGGGGCAGTGATGACTCGCGGTGAGGCTCCGGAGGAAATGAGGCTCAAATCAAATCCCTTGTTAAATTGAATTATAGCTACCGTACAACAATTAGGAAAATACACGAACAAGATTTGTTCCCTAGCATCAACTCCCTTGTAACAAACAATTGCAGCGACATGTGACAACTAAGCGGACTGAAAATTCTTTGTCATCCCTCGTATGGAGAGTGCGCCACCAAGCGACATTCTGCTTGAAACACGTGCTGATGGGTGCAACACACAATCTGTTATGATTGGCCTCATCTGGCTCATGTTTATATACAAAAAGACTTGTAACGAACACTATTTTATCGAGGGGTGCGTAGAGTGTGTCCCTTGAAGCGGCGCAGGACTTAGGCCTGTTTAAC
>SDVV010037292.1:0-10856 GCA_016164225.1 Gammarus roeselii
TATATTTAACTCAGTTTATAAATAAATATGTACATGTATATAGATATGTTTCTATAAATGTATACACACATCTATCGGCAACACTCTGTGATTCAGAGACAACGGCTTCTCATTCTAGGACCTCCATGGTCAAAGTTGTTGCAAAAAGTGTCAGGGTACTGTATTGTGAAGTATAACGGTACTGTATTGGTCAGTATGTGGGTACTATATTGTAAAGTATCAAAGTACTGTATGGACAGATACTAAAGTAATGC
Source organism: Gammarus roeselii (assembly GCA_016164225.1). Taxonomy (NCBI): domain Eukaryota; kingdom Metazoa; phylum Arthropoda; class Malacostraca; order Amphipoda; family Gammaridae; genus Gammarus; species Gammarus roeselii. Next base: position 255 of record SDVV010037292.1, read on the forward strand.
ATTGTAAAATATCTAGGTACTGTGTTGTCAAGTATTTGGGTACTATATTGTAAAATATCAAAGTAATGTATGGACAGGTATCAAAGTACTGCATTGTAAAATATCTAGGTACTTTGTTGTCGAGTATCTCAGTTTTGTATTATGAAATATACGGGTACTGCATTGTAGAGCATCTACGTACAGTATTGTGATGTGCCAAGGTACTGTATTGTTAAGTATCTAGGTACTGTATTGTTAAGTATCTAGGTACTGTATTGTGAAGTATCTAGGTACTGTATTGTGAAGTATCTAGGTACTGTATTGTGAAGTATCTAGGTACTATATTATGAAGTATCTAGGTACTATATTATGAAGTATCTAGGTACTGTATTAAGAAGTATCTGCCTACTTTACTGTGTTCAACACTTCTTTGTTATTAGGACAATATTATTGACTAGACGCGAAGTTCAGAGAGTATTGACGTTAAGGATGAGAGATTCTAGATTATTATTTTGATTATAAAAATAATGTCAGTTGTTGCTGTTCGGAAGGTCCTTTCTTTCGTGGAATATATTACTGCACACGGAGTCGAGTCAGTCATATGCAAGGGTTTGTCCTAGCATCAAATGTATGAATGAAAATGATGCAGCAAGTTATGAAGTAGAATATAACAGAAATGTGAGCTCTCAATGCCTCATTACAGTGAGAATAAATATTTCTACGGCATGTACAAAACTTACTTCAATTTCAGAGAGCGTCGACGGCATGGTTGCAGGGATTGTCGAGTACTAGCAGGAAGATCGATTTATTGGAAACACCGGAGGGTGCTAGTGGCCACCGATCTGTTGACGACCCTGGCGTTGACGACTCTGCTTGAAGGAGTTAACGACCAATGATATGTTGACGACTCTGCCGTTGACGATCCCAAAGTAGAAGCCGCAATGATCCAGAGGCTTGGTAAGTGTCGTCAGCTCACTGCAAAAAAACAGAGTAGAAGAAGGTTATAGGGTAATATCACACAGATATTGTGCGACCCATGGGGGAAACTCAAAATTTTAACTTCTTAATGCAATTACACACCGTAATTTGACTCCATTAAATGATTTCATTGATTCTTTGACAGCACAGTGGGAATGGATTTTAATCGAAAATACGTGTAATTGATACAAATGGATCCAGTCACAGATGGATATGATTTCAACCAATCTCGAATTGCCCTATGATATAAACCCTAATTTCGCATGTCAGGAATGATAACACACACCTCTATTATACAATTGTGAAAATTGTCGAACCAAGTACTGTTGCTTACGGTGAACCATCCGACGGATCTTCACGACACTCATCACCCATCATGAGTGGGGATCGACGTGGAAGATTAGGTTAGGTTAGGCTAGGCTAGGCTGAGTTTAGTCAGTTAAGCGTCACTAGAAACAAATAAAGTGCCATGTGTGTTTGTCAACGTACCTAATCTCGAGAAGGCTTACATTTACGTTCACGCCTCCCCAAATATGATGTTCATGTCCTGTTCGAATAGTGTTAAAGGGGGCATTACAACTGAACTGATCACACTTAAGTTCAAAACTTTAAAAGATCTCACCCCACGATATTTTCACTTTAGAGCGACCTTGAGCGATAAAATTTGTCCGTGACTGGCTTCTTCTTCATCATGAATCAGATAGCGTGCAGAATACAGTATACGGAGTTTCTCTTTATGCATACAGAGACTACCTAAATCAGTTAAAAAATGTGTCACTTGAAACTAATTATAAGTTGATTTAGTATTCAAAATATAATATTAATAACAATACTGACGACACCAACGTTTCTCACTAGACATCACGGGCAATTTATTCACGAATTGAGTTGTCGATGAATGGGACAAACTTCTAGCGGAGGTTGTAAACAGCAATACAAAAAAAAGTTTAAACGTTTAAGTCGCTCGATAAGTTCTACACAAATTACCAATAAATAGCTAAACCGTTCTCTTTCCTGTTATAAAAAACAATATTGGCACATGATAATTTCTAAACGTTCTACGTCAGAACTAACTCTCTTGCAAGCAAAAGGGTGCCTAGTCTGGGCCAATAGGCCTGTTGTTCTCTTCCTACACTTATAAACATTTATAAACCACACCGCAAAAGAAATAGAAAACAATCTCCTATGCTTTGAAAACTGCTTTCATTTGACGAGTAATTTCTTTTCTAGGCACTCGTCTGTAAGATGATAGATATTAATACATCAGCTCATTGGAAAAGCATTAATACCATTTACTGACAGTTACGTTGGCATTGGCAGGCTCACCCTGTTAATGGTGGGGTTGAATTGCCTCATATCGACGACATACACAAACTAGTCATAATGTAAAAAATAGAGACTGTGACCTAATTGCTGTTCATTATCTTCACACAGACCATTGACCTAAGCATTCGTCTTCAGACTAATAAAGCTCCTGGTCGTGTGCTATACGAGTGTATATAATTTGCCTCTCTATGAGAGGATATGAGGGGAAGGTATTTATCACACCAGCGTGAGCGCTTGGTCCCACCTACTAGGTGATCGAAATGACCCCTTTCCTTTATTCTATCCTCGTTACCTTCATAGATGTCATAAACAAGGTGAAGGGACTGAGAACACCGGCCTGAAGACTGGTGCACTTAGAGTACTGGCAAAGACTGATGGAGCAGCCAGCCAAAACTCTCACTCAATACATCAAGTAGAGGATCGGAAGGAGATACCAATCAAATCAAGTTCCAAGGGCTGATTGTGTAGGGAAATATAGTGCATTTAAGGGGTGGAACACATGGATACGACATCAATGTATGCATGTATCAAAATATCAATATACTTACATCTGATTGGCGTTCGTCTCTTAGTTGAAGCCCTCACAGCAATGGAGGAGGTGTTGGCTGTTCACGAACTGACTCGAGTATGATGATCGACCAACGGTTCCTCAAGATTTATACCCAACCCGAGCTCATTAAGTTGCAAATCCCTGGCAGGGTCAATCGTCGGTGGAAGGGGCACCTGGTCAAGATCTAATCCAGCCTTTGGACAAGCTATGCAAAGCACATGCATAATCAACGGGATTAAAGGGGATCAGAAGTTAGGGCAGGAACCATTGAACCTGGTGTTGGAGGAAGGCGGAAACAAGCTTATGACGGTCTTCTGGTTGTTGAGTCATTCAAAACACCCAATGAAATTGTATTCATTGAAACTCCATGTATAAACTTCTCAATTAATTCACGATTTCTTCAGGGAAAAGAATGAATACAACGGAAAAACAGAAAAAAACGATCAGTTTTTATTCATTGTCGGTCGATGTGCAGAAATATCATTAAACCAAAGTTATTACCGAGAACAATACAGATTTCACGCCTTGCGTCCCCTATTAATATATATTACAGCTGGACACGGCACATGTTCTCTAAAATACAGTTTTGAAACATTTTGATGCATTTCTTCCCACTCGGAATAATCCAGCGGGTTCAATTTCGGGCTGGAGGAGGGCAAATAAACACATGAATGCAATGACGCAATTGCGCAGATGCAGATACTGACGCAATTAGGCAGATGCATACATTGGACGCAATTGAACACATGCATTTAATAACGCCATTAAACACATGCACGCAATGTCCTTATGGAGCACATGCTTGTATTGATGCAACTAAACACATGCATGTAATAACGCAATTAAACACAAGCAAATAATACTGCAATTGAGCACATGCATGCAGTCTCCTTATAAAACAGAGGCTTGTATTGATGCAATTGAACACATGCATGTAATAACGCCATTAAACACAAACAGATAATGCCACGATTGAGCACATACATGCAGTGTCCTTATAAAACAGAGGCTTGTATTGATGCAATTAAACACACGCATGTAACAACGCAATTAAACACAAACAGTTAATGCCACAATTAAGCACATGCATGTAGTGTCCTTATGAAACACAGGCTTGTATTGATGCAATTAAACACACGCGTGTGATTACGTCATTAAACACATGCATACAATGTCATTATGAAACACAGGCTTGTATTAATGCAAGTAAACATTTGCATGTAATTCAAATTATTCTATCCGAGCTCAGGCGGAGAGGAATAACTGCCGCCCCACCCAACACATTAACTGATCAGTTAGGGAACGTGACAATGCCAATTTCTAATAGTTTGATGACAAATTAACAATTTCAACCAGTTTTCAACTATGAAGGCCCATTGTGGCACCTGTCCTATTATGGCCCATTGTGGCACCTGCCCTAATAAGACCCATTGTGGCTCCTGTCCTATTAAGGCCCATTGTGGCCCCTGTCCTATTAAGGCCCATTGTGGCACCTGCCTTATTAAGGCCTATTGTGGCACCTGTGCTATTAAGGCCCATTGTTGCAGTTGCCCTATTAAGGCCCATTGTGGCACCTGTCCTATTAAGGCCTATTGTGGCACCTGTCCTATTAAGGCCCATTGTGGCACCTGTCCTATTAAAGCCCATTGTGGCACCTGTCCTATTAAAGCACATTGCGGCACCTGTCCTATTAGGGCCCATTGAGGCACCTGTTCTATCAAGGCCCAATACGGCCACTGTCCTATTAGGGCCCATTGTAGCACCAGTCCTATTAAGGCCTATTACGGCACCTGTTCTATTAAGGCCTTTTGTAGCACATGTCCTATTAAGGCCCATTACGGCACCTGTCCTATTAGGGCCCATTACGGCACCTGTCCTATTAGGGCCCATTACGGCACCTGCCCTATTAGGGCCCATTGTGGCAACTGCCCTATTAGGGCCCATTGTGGCACCTGCCCTATTAAGGCCCATTGTGGCACCGGTCCTATTAAGGCCCATTGTGGCACCTGTTCTATTAAGGCCCATTGTGGCAACTGTCCTAGTAAGGTATATTGTTGCACCTGCCCTTTAAGGCCCATTGTGGAACCTGCCATATTAAGGCCCATTGTGTCACTTACCCTGTTCAGCCTCATTGTGGCACCTGTCCTATTAAGGCCCATTGTGGCACCTGCCCTATTAGGGCCCATTGTGGCACCAGTCCTTTTAAGGTCCATTGTGGCACCTGTCCTATTAAGGCCCATTGTGTCACCTGTCATTAAGGCCCATTGCGGCACCTGTCCTATTGTGGATTAATCTGCTTTAGTAAAGTTTAAAAGAAGCAGGTTTTAATGAACTATTCTGGTGACAAGGAATTCAACAACATTTAATGCAGGATTTGACCAGGTGAATTTGTACAAAAACTCAATGGCTAACATATAATTGCTATTACAGGACTTCCTGCTAGGAAGTTCTGCTGGGTTCCCTCACCTGCAGGACCGTGAGGGTCCTGCAGGTGCACCCCTAATATGCTGACAGGTGTACCCTAACGCCTGCCTGCTCCCAAGTAGGGTTGTATGCTAATAGAGCGTTTGCTTGAGGACACTAACTGTATGGATAATGAACCTCTGTTAGTTGAACGTTACTAAGCCCATTTATGTGGGCCTCACCACACGGTATCGTGGCGCGGGAGAGCGCCTCACCATACAGTATCGCGGTGCAGTGAAGCGTCTCACCACTCGGTATCGTGGTGCAGTAAAGCGTTTCACCACACAGTATCGTGGTGCAGTAAAGCGTCTCACCACACAGTATTGTGGTGTAGCAAAGCGTCTCACCACACAGTATCTTGGAGCAGGAAAGCGTCTCACCACACAGAATTGTGGTGTAGCAAAGCGTCTCACCACACAGTATCGTGGTGTAGCAAAGCGTCTCACCACACAGTATCGTGGTGTGGCAAAGCGTCTCACCACACAGTATCGTGGTGCCGCAAAGCGTCTCACCACACAGTATTGTGGTGTAGCAAAGCGTCTCACCACACAGTATCGTGGTGCAGTAAAGCATAACACCACACAGTATTGTGTTACAACAAAGCGTCTCACCACACAGTATCATGGTGCAGCAAAGCGTCTCACCACACAAAATCATGGTGTAGCAAAACGTCTCACCACACAGTATCGTGGTGTAGTAAAGCGTCTCACCACACAGTATCGTGGTGTAGTAAAGCGTCTCACCACACGGCATCGTGGTGTAGTAAGGCGTCTCACCACACGGCATCGTGTTGAAGTAACGCGTCTCACCACACAGTATCGTGGTGCAGTGAAGCGTCTCACCACACAGTATCATGGTGTAGCAAAACGTCTCACCACACAGTATCGTGGTGTCGTAAAGCGTCTCACCACACAGTATCGTGGTGTAGTAAGGCGTCTCACCACACGGCATCGTGTTGAAGTCACGCGTCTCACCACACAGTATCATGGTGCAACAAAGCGTCTCACAACACAGTATCGTGGTGCAGCAAAGCGTCTCACCACACAGTATCGTGGTGCAGCAAAGCGTCTCACCACACAGTATCATGGTGTAGCAAAACGTCTCACCACACAGTATCGTGGTGTCGTAAAGCGTCTCACCACACAGTATCGTGGTGTAGTAAGGCGTCTCACCACACGGCATCGTGTTGAAGTAAAGCGTCTCGCCACACAGTATCATGGTGCAGCGAAGCGTCTCACCACACAGTATCTTGGTGCAGCGAAGCGTCTCACCACACAGTATCGTGGTGCAGCACAGCGTCCCACCACACAGTATCATGGTGCAGCAAAGCGTCTCACCACACAGTATCGTGGTGCAGTAGAGCGTCTCACCACACAGTATCGTGGTGCAGTAGAGCGTCTCACCACACAGTATCGTGGTGCAGCAAAGCGTCTCACCACACAGTATCTTGGTGCAGCAAAGCGTCTCACCACACAGTATCACGGCGCAGCAAAGCGATTCACCACACAGTATCGTGGTGCAGTAGAGCGTCTCACCACACAGTATCGTGGTGCAGCAAAGCGTCTCACCACTCAGTATCGTGGTGCAGCAAAGCGTCTCACCACACAGTATCGTGGTTCAGCAAAGCGTCTCACCACACAGTAATTTCATACTAGTTTGGAATTCATGAAAATAATGTTTCGAACGAACATTTAAAGTTTGTGTCTGACGTGAAGTCGCGAGCGTACAATAATTTGTTCATTTGGTTCAAATAGGAGCATAGAGATACTCAATGGTAGCATCTGCGCCATCAGGCGCCATACACACTCAGTAGACAGGATAACTGTCGCTATCAAAGGTCAATTGGTGCTATTTCATTTGGTGACTGTCAAGGTGAAGTATAACAACTGTTGAGTGTCAAATGGTAGTAAAACGACTGGCGAGTATCACCTAGTAGTATAACAACTGGTGAGTGTCAACTGGTAGTATAACAACTGGTGAGTGTCAACTGGTAGTATAACAACTGGTGAGTGTCAACTGGTAGTATAACAACTGGTGAGTGTCAACTGGTAGTAAAACAACTGGCAAGTATCAACTGGTAGTATAATAGCTAGTGAGGGTCAACTGGTAGTATAACAACTAGTGAGTGCCAACTGGTAGTATAACAACTAATAAGTGTCAACAGGTAGTGAAACAACTGGCGAGTGTCAACTGGTAGTATAACAACTGGTGAGTGTCAACTGGTAGTAGTAAAACAACTGGTGAGTTTCAACTGGTAGTAGTAAAACAACTGGTGAGTTTCAACTGGTAGTATAACAACTGGTGAGTTTCAACTGGTAGTATTACAACTAGTGAGTTTCAACTGATAGTATAATAACTAGAGTGTCAACTGATGGTATAACAACTGGTGAGTGTCAACTGGTAGTATAACAATTAGTGATTGTCAACTGGTAGTATAACAATTAGTGAGTGTCAACTGGTAGTATAATAACTAGTGAGTGTCAACTGATAGTATAATAACTAGAGAGTGTCAACTGATGGTATAACAACTGGTGAGTGTCAACTGGTAGTATAACAACTAGTGAGTGTCAACTGGTAGTTTAATGACTAGTCAGTGTCAACTGGTAGTATAACAACTAGTGAGTGTCAACTGGTAGTTTAATGACTAGTGAGTGTCAACTCGCAGTATAACAACTAGTGAGTATGAACTGGAAGTATAACAACTAGTGAGTGTCAACTGGTAGCATTATAACTAACGAGTATCAACTGGTAGTATAACAACTGGCGAGTATCAACTAGTAGTATAAAAACTAGTGAGTGTCAACTGGTAGTATAACAGCTGACCAGTATCAACTGGCAGTTTAACAAGTGGGTCAACTGGCAGTATAACAACTATTGAGTGCCAACTGGTAGAATAACAGCATATGAATAAAAACTAGTAGTTTAACAACTAGTGAAGGTCAACTGGTAGTATAACAACTAGAGAGTGTCAACTGGCAGTATAAAAACTAGTGAGTGTCAACTGGTAGTTTGACAAGTGAGTGTCAACTAGTAGTATACAACTAGTGAGTTTCAACTGGTAGTATAACAACTAGTGAGTGTCAACTGTTAGTATAACAACTGGTGTGTGACAACTGGTAGTATAACAACTGATGAGGATCAACTGGAAGTATAACAACTGGCGAGTATCAACTGGTGGTATAACAACTAGTGAGTGTCAACTGGTAGTATAACAACTGACGAGTATTAACTGGTAGCTTAACACGTGAGTGTCAACTGATTGTATAACAACTATTGAGTGTCAACTGGTAAAATTGACAATTGACGAATATCAACTGGTAGTTTAACAACTAGAGAGTGTCAACTGGCAGTATAAAAACTAGTGAGTGTCAACTTTCAGTAAAAAAACTACTGATTGTCAACTTTCAGTAAAAAAACTACTGATTGTCAACTGGCAGTATAACAACTAGTGAGTGTCTACTGGTAGTATAACAGCTAGTGAGTGTTAACTGCTAGTATAACAACTGGTGAGTTTCAACCGGTAGTAAACCAACTGGTAAGTACCAACTTGCAGTACAGGGTGAAAAGCGGAACAAAAAATAGAAATGAAGTCTCCCAAAGTTTTATTTGGTTTATATCAAGTGCCTGAAATGACCACCCTCGGAGAAATTTGAGATTACTGCAACAGGAACATTTCTTGTCAATGGCATAGTTCTCGGCCAACTTGCTGAAGGGCATTGATGGTGTCAAGACTTGCTTCGAAGACCCTCTGTTTGACACCCTCACAGATGAAATAATCCAGAGGGGACAGGATAGGAGACCTGCTGGCCACGAGGATATGACAAATGCTCTTTTCACTTTGATTGCAGAATCATCTGAGTAGTATTTTTCAATAATGATAACACAAAGCTCGCTAGTATTTTGGCCCTTCTCGAAAATTCAAAATTTTCCAGAAGGATTATAACGACGGTAATATTTAAACTATTTAAGGTATGTTCTACGCGAAATTGAACTTCAAGACATTTTCTTTCGTGTGCGTATAGTTTCACGTTCCTACGTCAGTTGTTATGGAGAGTTTTTGTCGCCAAGTATAACAGCTGGAGAATGTTAACTAAAGTGTAGCAACTGTGAGCGTTAACTGGTAGTGTAGCAACTGTGAGCGTTAACTGGTAGTGCAGAAACTGTGAGTTTAACTGGTAGTGTAGCAACGATAAGTGGTAACTGGTAGTGTAGCAACTGTGAGTGTTGACTGGTAGTGTAGTAACGGTGAGTGTTGACTGGTAGTGTAGCAACTGTGAGTGTTGACTGGTAGTGTAGCAACGGTGAGTGTTGACTGGTAGTGTAGCAACGGTTAGTGTTGACTGGTAGTGTAGCAACTGTGAGCGTCAACTGGTAGTGCAGAAACTGTGAGTTTTAACTGGTAGTGTAGCAACGCTAAGTGTTAACTGGTAGTGTAGCAACTGTGAGTGTTGACTGGTAGTGTAGCAACGGCGAGTGTTGACTGGTAGTGTAGCAACTGTGAGTGTTGACTGGTAGTGTGGCAACGGTGATTGTTGACTGGTAGTGTAGCAACTGCGAATGTTGACTGGTAGTATAGCAACGGTGAGTGTTAACTGGTAGTGTAGCAACTGCGAGTGTTGACTGCTAGTGTAGTAACTGCGAGTGTTGACTGGTAGTATAGCAACGGTGAGTGTTAACTGGTAGTGCAGAAACTGTGAGTTTTAAATGGTAGTGTAGCAACGATAAGTGTTAACTGGTAGTGTAGCAACTGAGAGTGTAGACTGGTAGTGTAGCAACGGTGAGTGTTGACTGCTAGTGTAGCAACTGCGAGTGTTGACTAGTAGTATAGCAACGGTGAGTGTTAACTGGTAGTGTAGCAACGGTGAGTGTTAACTTGAAGTGCAGAAACAGTGAGTTTTAACTGGTAGTGTAGCAACGGTATGTGTTCACTGGTAGTGTAGCATAGGTGAGTTTTAACTGGTAGTGTAGCAACGATAAGTGTTAACTGGTAGTGTAAAATCGGTGAGTGTTAAATGGTAGTGAAGCAACGGTGAGCGGTAACTAGTAGTGTAGAAACATTGAGTGTTAACTGGTAGAGTAGCAACAGTGAGTGTTAACTGGTAGTGTAGAAACAGAGTTTTAACTGGCAGTGTAGCAACGGTAAGTGTTAACTGGTAGTGTATCAGCGGTGAGTATTAGATGGTAGTGTAGCAGCGGTGAGTGTTAACCGGTAGTATAACAGCTGGTTAGTGTCGACTGGTAGTTTCATGTAGTAGACATCGTCATCATTATTTTGATGGTGCTCAGGCAGAATAAAACAGCTTATC
>SDVV010037293.1:0-10855 GCA_016164225.1 Gammarus roeselii
CTAACAATGATATAAGGGCTGACAGCCAATGCAAACCACAGTTGGCTAACAATGATATAAGGGCTGACAGCCAATGCAAACCACAGTTGGCTAACAATAATATAAGGGCTGACAGCCAATGCAAACCACAGTTGACTAACAATGATATAAGGGCTGACAGCCAATGCAAACCACAGTTGGCTTACAATGATATAAGGGCTGACAGCCAATGCAAACCACAGTTGGCTTACAATGATATAAGGGCTGACAGCCAATGCAAACCACAGTTGGCTTACAATGATATAAGGGTTGACAGCCAATGCAAACCACAGTTGGCTTACAATGATATAAGGGTTGACAGCCAATGCAAACCAGAGTTGGCTTACAATGATATAAGGGTTGACAGCCAATGCAAACCACAGTTGGCTTACAATGATATAAGGGCTGACAGCCAATGCAAACTACAGTTGGCTAACAATGGCGGTGAGTCCCTATTTCGCTACCATCGCATTGGGTTCTGAGATTATGTCGTTCAAATGATCCTCTGGAAGTTTAACGCAACGACATTCCTTTCCTACTATGACAAGCTGCTGAGGAGAGAGGAAGAGGTACCAGGAATAAATATTTTTCTCTCGTCACAAATTTCGCGTCAAACAGGCAGAAACAGAAGGAAGGGTGAACCGCAGGAATGATGTGTTATGAGAGTAGTATTCAATGTCCTCTGTAAACGTTACACCTTTTAAGGGACAATTAGACACCAAAAAAATCGGTTTCTATTTAATTTGAAATTAATTTGACGCTCATACAATCGAAAAATTTACTCGGTTCAGACACGGAAAACAATTTCTCTTAGATACTCATTCACGTGTAACAGTAATATAGAGATGTGATCTCTTTTTACTATCCATCACTGAGCGCAGACTGTCAGCAATAATGAGGTCTATCCCAGTAATGAGGTCTATCTCCACCTGCGTGGTGTGTTGACTTAGACCCTTATATTGCTGTATCCCCCCACAGGAAATGATCGAGAGCAGTTATTAAAGAAGAAGGCACTGCATGTGACGCTCTGCGCCATCTCAATACTAACAAATTTTTCGGTCATTTGGCCTTCGCTCAATACATGGTTTAAAAAATATATCGAGAATACTTACTTTATTTTACCGTTAATGGTGTATGATGATCCCTCCTCGTGCTCAAAGAAAAAAAGTGTGATCAATAGGTCGTGAAAAGAATTGAGTAGTAAATGCTAGCATTTTAGACGAATATTTTTCGGACATTTCGAGGCCCAGGAGTGAGAATATTGGGTAGCGGCAACAAATTCGTTGTATTAATAATCTTGTTATAATCCTCATTAAATTTTGTGACATAGTTCTGAATGAATGAAGGACATTCGGAATAAAAATAATGGTTTGGTCAATTATATTAATATTAATATATTAACCAAAATTACAGTGCAGCGCTGATTAACATGTTTTTTTCAGGTGCATTCTGCTAGCAGGGAGGAAATGATGAAGAATAAAATCAGCCTCCCAGCTGCTCTCATGTGGGATGCATCATGTGGGATGCATCATGTAACCCATCTCACTTAGACTATAGTAGACTCCCCTTGGAGCATGTACAAGTCAAAACAAACCTTCAGCGGCAAAATGATGTTAGAAATAATGAAAACAAGCGAACTTATCGTCCCTCAAGTTTTAAAGTACGATAATGCTGCATTTATCAACATTATATCGAGAATGTTGACTGGACGTGCACCGGTATGTTTTGGAAAATGTAGAGTAATGTGTCCTGCATGCGTTACTTTCATTATCACTCATGTTAGCTGCTAGACAACGAGTTCTTTAACAAACTATAATTATATAAGTGACATGTGAACGTCTGGTACTCAAAACGTCTGCAGCAGCATGTACACATTACTGGTGGTTTTGCTCAGCTGTGTGTGTCGATCAATGCAATCAAAAGATATTGTTTATTACTAATGCAGACCTACATATATTCAACCTTACCCCAAAAAAACGTTTCGACAGCCATATCGCCATTTCAATCTCCTGTTTGTTTGTAATTTTTACGAATGCACAGCCAAATCGAATGGAACAGGTTCATATGCTGACGAAATTGACCATCTAAAACACTACACTATACATGAAAAATCTTCCGCTCATCATCGAATGGTCATAGTGAAATGAGAGATATATCGCATCTTTGTGGTCGATTCATGGGTAAGCAAAACCAATGTCAATCCTCGGCTATTTGTGAAAATTGTTGGGTGAGATGCTTCCTCATGTCACCCAATGAGGCCCATTCTTTAGTTGTGCTTAGGGATAGTGCTTAGATAAGGATGGAATTTATAATGATAGAAATGCATTTACTTGGGTGTTACACCAGACACTTTACCATCATGCGAACAAAATGAGTCCCTGCTCGATCAAGTGAAGTGACGGAAATGGATGGGTGTTGATCTCCCCTTACACAGTGTTGGGCAAAGGCAACTCGAATATATACCTCAGCCACGATTGAAGCTACTAGTTACAAATTACAGTTGAGCTCCATTTTTAAGCGATGCTACAATCTACTCGCAAAAAAAAACGCCAGTTCTGCAGTAAAGTTCAATGTGTTTTATTGCAGAACTGAGGATGATGAGGGTATTTCAGAACACCAAATGATGAATAGATTTTATTATGAAAACAAGCATGTACCACAGTCACGTCACACAGACAAACCGACCTTTCACGCAACGTCATCCTTCGTGGTAATACACCAACACTTGACCTACCACTCAATTGAGATGATAGGTCACGTGATGGTGTACCACCACGGAAGAATGGTGGTTCATCGATGAGTGGTGTCTAGGATTGCAACCAGGAAAAACGACAACTTGTTCGATAAAAAAGTGGTTTGTGTTTCGGGATCTCCTCCTCTGTAAATTCCTCTTTGTATGACCGCAAGTGGAGAGTGGGAATAAGAGGCTCTAACAAACATGTTCTTCCAACACAATTGTTAGAGTAGCTCTCCTAGAAAAGAGCTAGGAGAGAATTTAGTGAGATGTATGTGAGAGGAATATTGATGTCTCTTATTCTTCATCAGCTATCTCCAGACATTGCCTCCTGACATTATCAATTTTTTTTTTCGAAATCTGTTGGAACTTCTTTGATCTGTTAGCTACATTCAATTCGCTTACCTTCACTACTTCTTCACCTCCTCATTCTCTTCTTACCCCTCTCTCACCCTCTCTGTTACCCTACTAATACACTTCTCCAGGAATGTCATTTCCAACTGTCTTATGTTTTTTTAATCCTCTTTAAATGTCTCTAACCTAGGCCACACTGATCATTTTGCTAACAACAGAAATAATGCCAATTGCACCTTGAACCTTCACACTATTTTTATCTGTGACAAAAGAGTTTGCAATATCATGAAAGTGCAATCCACCGACTGGCAAGTTTGTCTCGCACGTAACCCCTGTAACAGTTAGTGAAGTGGTTCCGCACATGCCACATTAGAAAGCGTGTAACATGAAACGATTGCCTCTGACAACAGCAACGACCGAGCCATATGATTAATTCAAGAGGTAAATAGAGTGTTTACGTATCAGGCAGCAGAGTCCCTAGTGTCCTGATTCTCAACGTTATGGTCATAAAAAATAGCTCATAAATTTCAACAAATCTTGCCGCGTGAGGCGAGGCATTACATTCTCCCAAACCAAAAATATACTACGATACTATCAAGTACACCCACACATCTTAAGTACTCTTCGAAGTTTTCATTTGAGTTTGCCAAGATGTAAACATTGGAAAACTGATTAGAGGACCCGCGAAATTTAACGCTGAGACCCAAGCTAATTCTCCAACATAGTATCTAATTTTGATAATTGGGCTCCGTGATCGTTACCTAATGAATGTAAGCCCCTCATATGGCCTTCTCACACTTATTGCATTATAAATATTCCCTGAAGGAATTAAGAAAATAACATAATTTTTTGCCCAAAAGAGAAAGGTAGATTAATATGCCATGGAAGCGACCACGTCTCATACCGGGCTTTTATAATTTGAACGTGTTTACGTACATCAGCCCCATACGCTTCACAATTTCCGGCTAAGCCGAAACAATTGAAAGAGGCAATCCGAACAGCTTCCACATAAACGAAAGACTTCATCAAGACGCGTCTAACTACGTTCTGGATTCCTCGAGCCTCTCAGCGGCTTTCCTTGTGCTGACCTGCACTTTGACATCCTTTTCGCTCTCTTCATCAGGCTGATCGTAGTCCTCTGGCGGACGGAAATTCCTCTCAATTTGTTTGACGGGTCCTGTTTCTCAAATGTCTTCAACGAACCGCTTCGATTCTATCTGCTTAGTATCCCCATTTATTTCAACAAAGATGTGTTCCCCGACGTGAAAAGATGCTTTATGCGTTGTGGAGGCACTTCCCCTAGGTACTGTCTGATGCGATCAATCATCCGTTTCAGAGGGAACTTGCCTCGATGGCACCGATATTCATTTGAAGTGCCCGACTGTCTTAAGGTTTGAGGGGGTCAGGGTGAGGTTAGCCACCCTGAGTGACAGAAATGTTCGTGATGGTGGTATAGGTGATAACAGTGGTACCGACGCTAGCGATGCCTGGGTGTTTGCTTCTTTAGCAGAGGCAGTGTGTTGTGGTCTAACAGACGCAACGACATCTAATTATCATTTGTGACGCATCTGTCCGGTTTTCTGACAAGGGCCAAGATTTACTTTAAATTTTTATTGCAGGCATCATTTGCTTCACCAAACGAAGTTAGTGTCGCTGTGACTTCACAGTTCTGTGATACGCTGTGGGTACCGTCAATGAGTCTAAGACAAACAAAAAGTCTGCTGTCAATACATGCAATGGCGAAAAATCCAAAAATTTGAGGGATTTTTATCCATCAAAGGACAAATAGCTCATGGAACATTCATGATGCCCTGGGCTTTTCAGCGTCTGGAAGTGATGTGCCTGTCCCTAAAAGGCGTTTTGGACATGATCGAATCATACAAGCGCAAGGCTCTTGCAGCCTGCTTTGCAACTGGATTGCATGTTTTACATGTTATACAAAGTATGACGGGGGAGTAGCATTTCGTTCGTTTTTATGAAAGGTCAAACAATCGTTCACAAACAAGTTCTACCCTCCTGCATTACTATTGGCACTTACGCCGCTGTTAGGAGCCATCCGCCCAAGTGCCGAATTTATTTCACAACACACTATGTTTGCAATACCCTCACAACATCGACCATTAACATTGAACATTGAATCACTTTAACTATGTATATTCGGTCATGTATGAAGACCACCGTTTTTCATCGTTACGGATGAGTGATTCCATTTTGAAGAACCCCTAAAAATCACAATTAGTTATTTGAGTTACATTCAACATATTGTAGACGAAATTACTGTGGTATTTACATCTCACACTTCATTGGGGAGCAGTTCCTAGTTTGAATTTATACCCCGCATCTCTGATTGTGAGCAGTTCATACTGTTATCTTCTGGCAATCGCCGAAGACAAATATCCTCCGCACTTCGAGAGAAATATATATGAAATCAAATTACCAGTGAAAACATTTCACAACTGCATTGATGATACAAAATACAGATAATTCAACTTGATTATCTGCATGCTTCTTTATAGTGCACACCACCTCTGGAAGGATGAAAAATAGAGACGTCAATTGGAGGCAAAAATAATTTGTACAAATTTCCATACATTATGGACAAAACAATAAAATTGGCCGAGTGAAATTAACATAGACTATTTAAAATGGGAGCCCAGCGTTCACGCTAGAATTATTCCCGCTCACGCGCACTATCGCCACTTCACTTCACCTCACTGTCATGGCCGGAAACTGTCATAACCGCTAAAAATCTTCCATCCCACGTGCTTTCTACCTAACGATAATTTAGCCCACACGCATTTTCCACCACTTCAAAATCTGCCACTGTCATATCTGCCGCTGTCATTTCAGCGAAACAGGCGTACCAACCCAACAGTTAACACTTTCATGAAACTTCAATAAAAAAAAATAAAAAACGGCATTACGTACCCTACAAAAATACGTATGTTTGCCCCGCGGGTTAGAAATACGTACCTTTGCCCCGCGGGTTAGAAATACGTACCCTAGGGTAGGTTAGGTTGGGCAGGAAAAGTTTCATTAAAGTGATAACCGGTAAAATGGTACGACTGGTGGCTGATCCTGACGTGGGCTGAAACAGATTTTCGCCAGAATGTCACTGGCAGATATGACAGTGGCTGGTGTGACTGAGGAACGCTATGGATGTTCGCTGTTAAAAAAAGGTACCGTAGGTAGGTAGTCGGAACAACTTGGGGCTGATAAGGCAGTTGGCGGAGATGATAGGGGCTGATCTGACGCTAGCTATAAAAGAATTTAGCGCCAGGGATAGCGACCCTTTAAAATTGTTTGCTTATTATATGTAGGATAGTTTTGATCAATATTTTGTTTAACAGTTTTTGTCAATTTGTTGCATCTTTTTTCTGGTTTCAAGTGCCGAGTCATCAATATAAAGTTTCAAACCCATTCAAACCTATTTACAGCAAATCACTCTTCACCTGATCGGGGCAATAATTAGGAATCAGAGGTACTCCTACACGTACGATTCCATTTCTCCCAGGAGTAAAAAAAGTCGTCCTGTTTATGGGATAAGAAGAAGTTTATGCGAAAAGCAGTCATATTTATTTTAGATTATAGTTTTTCATATAATATGTGTAAAGCGTGAATGCTCAATTTAGTGTTTACTCACACGACCGCAGGACAGATCAAAACCTACGTGAGCTCACTCGAAGCAGATACTGGAGTCGTGTTATTGAATAGTATTCAACAACTAAATTTGGTTATCTGTAAAGTACTAAGTGATGCACTGATCCTCCATTCACGATTTTATTGAACCTTATGCTTCAATCACACCGTGACTTGATAATATATGACATGTACCTGTTTGTTGAGTGCTCATAGCCGATATCGATTGAACGCTGTGCGTTTCGCAGCAGATGTTCGCATTCCACGGAGGTCAAAATGACGCCGCATACCGTATCAATTAACAACTTGTCTTCAATTCCAGCAGCTCAACTGATCGAACAAATGTATCAACGTGATATGCAATCATCTTAGATTTAATGACGATTTCGATGTATGCATACGTGAAAATTTACTGACGATTTTGGTGTGTACGTTATCATATTTTTTGGAGAACATATATGTGTATGCTCAATTCACGATTGTAATCAATTCCCATGTTTCCTTCCATAGCACATAATGTAAGGCGAATTCTTGCTCTCGTTCATGCAGTTCTGTGTATTGTTAAAGAGTTAAGCCTAATTAGGGATACACACGAGCGGCATAACCCGTTTTTTTATTCAAGTTACTGACTCTATCGTGAAGACAGTATGTTCTATCTACTTTCATCAATTACCTTTAACTTCTACTTTTTTACAATCATTTCCCTGCTGGTACATATTATCAATTGAATTCAATTATAGGTGCAGTTTCAGTTGAACTTATGAAGGTATAAAACTCATTGTGAAGCCTCGACCATTAATTCTACGGCCGCCGGCCGGCATCACGGAACACCGGTCAGCGGCTGTTGATGTGACGCGGCCGTATAACCATAAGTCACGCTCGTCATCAGTTTACAATCATGGACGGTTTTCAGACCATTTATCAGGTGACGGTGGCAAAATGCATGACAGACAGCAATAACATTTTGCAAGGCTGTGGATGTCATGCAAGATAACGTTAAGAGCAATACTTTGGAAGGAGAGGCTCGATGTCCTCTCAACATAGCATTATCAGACATCATCATCAGGAATGACTCCCATGACAGTATCACTAATACCTCTCTACCCGCCTCCTCAGGTCCAACTCTCGACCGGTCACTTCAACATTCTCGTCCCACTGTCAACTTGGACTTGCAAATTGGTTCTTAATTGGTAATCAACAAATTGCAGAGGAGAGAAGCGTGAAATTAACTCGTCATTCAGAGGCGATCGCTGAGGAGATCTGCACTGACGCGGGATCCTGCGAAGAGGAGGTGGTATAGACAGTGGTACAGTGGTACGACCTCGCAGGACTTCCAGCGTTTGTGTGGCAATAACATTACAAGGATGTACCCCGTAGAGAAGGATCTGAAATACACTAACACAACTAAGGGGTACTGAAAAATGATCGTCAGATCAAATTCTCAGAAGTCGAGGATTCCATATGGCTTCGTTAATTGACGCCTGATGCCTCCAACTAAATTTTCTACAAGCGTAAGACAAATATAATAATGTTATTATTCCCAAAAATTGCTCAGACGATATTTCAAGCTTGAATGGGAGCGTGAATGCCGGTTCATAGCAAGTCACATCGAGATCTATCGATAAGGTTTTCGCAGATTGTGAGCTGCATGAAAATAGTACACTGAATTAATCTTCTGTGGTTACGATCCGCCTAACCAATTATTGCTACCTTTTGTTTCCATTATTTTCCGCCAAGGACAGTGGATAATTGGTTAAGCCTTGAAATGATTTTGAACTAATGCTGTTTTGAATTCATCAATCCCCAACATTCGATGTTTCTAAGCGAAAATTGTTTCCTCAACAGTGATTTCGTGACGAGGAATTTCGATCGCAAGAGGCCACAGGACCTTTGTTATGAGAAATTGAGGACTTCCATCACCCCAGTTTTCTTCCGAGTCTGGTCGACGATGACTGACGCATAGCTTCAACCAAAATAAACAACCAACAAAGTATTAGCAGTTAGGCTGGCGGGCAAAATATTCAACCAGAGAAGAGTTCGTCTTGCTAGGACTCATCACTGGCATTTGTGACGAGTCCGACGGAGTCGCACAGCTGATGTTGTTTGGCTGCGCCTGTGTTACGGTGACTTGATGGAACTCGTACTCAGAACGTTGACAGCAATTTCAATTTGTAAGCATCGTATATCATTAAATTGCAGAATATTTAGTCGTTCAAGGGCATTTCCTGGATGTGTATTTATGACTTCACACATTATGTTGTAAGGGAACAGAAAACGACTCAAAGAAAATGGAAACTGGTTAATGTACCCTAGGACGCCGTTCACAGGCGCGCTCGTACAGCATTCAGATGCATGACAATCTGACTTCCAGTTAACATGAGTTCCGCGTGAACATGTACGCTTTGGCTAACAGTGTAAACGTAGTAGCGTCAGTGAACTCGTTAACGATAATTGATTCCCTTTACATAAAATGTTTCCTTAAGGATTCAAAATCAATGAAATTGTGATCTATAATAGTCAGGAGTTTGATTTCACAGTAACTCTAAATTCAGAGTATATACAGTTGTTATCACCCCATGAATGTTTAATGCCACAGCTATTAAGATAATTATATTTATTACGCAATTTTGGTGTATCGTTTTCACTAGGTTGGACCGCGCTTCAAGATAGCAGCGCTTCCAGTGTTCGGTTGAAAAGGTTGTCGTGCAGTGCCATGCCTATAACATGTTGAATCTATGCTCCGACAGTTGGCATGCACCTGAGTTGCGGTGTGTGATTCAAGATCGAGTACGACCAAACTCGCAGCTAATTTTCCTGATCACCAAGGACACTGTAGGAGGCCAGCAGCTGGTATGATCAGGTATTCTTTTGAACACAGGCGCACAACAAGAGCCGCCCCGACGCCTGCTATCAACCGTCGAAATCCTGCAAGAAAACAAGCAGCAAGAAAATTTCGGAGTATTTTTTGTTAACCGAAATGCGAATGGGACTTAGCCATCAACCTTATTAAAGATTTTTCTCCGACAAAAACATGATGAGCAGATGTGTCCGTTCACACGGATGTGATAAGCATACAGCGAGAGGGACCTGTTAACACGGGTGTGATAAGCAAACAGCGGGAGAGACCTGTTAACACGGGTGTGATAAGCATACAGCGGGAGGGACCTGTTAACACGGGTGTGATAAGCAAACAGCGGGAGAGACCTGTTAACACGGGTGTGACAAGCAAACAGCGTGAGAGACCTGTAACACGGGTGTGACAAGCATGCAGCGTGAGAGACCTGTTAGCACGGGTGTGACAAGCATACAACGGGAGAGACCTGTAACACGGGTGTGACAAGCATGCAGCGTGAGAGACCTGTTAGCACGGGTGTGACAAGCATACAAGGATAGAGACCTGTTAACACGGGAGTGACAAGCATCCAACGAGAGAGACCTGTTAACACGGGTGTGACAAGCATACAACGGGAGAGACCTGTTAACACGGGTGTGACAAGCATACAACGGGAGAGACCTGTTAACACGGGTGTGACAAGCAAACAGCGGGAGAGACCTGTTAACACGGGTGTGACAAGCATACAACGGGAGAGACCTGTAACACGGGTGTGACAAGCATGCAGCGTGAGAGACCTGTTAGCACGGGTGTGACAAGCATACAAGGATAGAGACCTGTTAACACGGGTGTGACAAGCATCCAACGAGAGAGACCTGTTAACACGTGTGTGACAAGCATACAACGGGAGAGACCTGTTAACACGGGTGTGACAAGCATACAACGGGAGAGACCTGTTAACATGGGTATGACAAGCAAACAGTGGGAGAGACTTGTTAACACGGGTGTGACAAGCATACAACGGGAGAGACCTGTTAACACGAGTGTGACAAGCATACAACGGGAGAGACCTGTAACACGGATGTGACAAGCATGCAGCGTGAGAGACCTGTTAACACGGGTGTGACAAGCATACAAGGATAGAGACCTGTTAACACGGGTGTGACAAGCATCCAACGAGAGAGACCTGTTAACACGGGTGTGACAAGCATACAACGGGAGAGACCTGTTAACACGGGTGTGACAAGCATACAACGGGAGAGACCTGTTAACACGGG
>SDVV010037294.1:0-10855 GCA_016164225.1 Gammarus roeselii
ATATGTATAATTTGTCTGTCCACCTGTATTATGCTTTCTATAAAAAATGCAAATGTCATCCCCAAACCCTAAATGTGTATTTCATTATTAAAAATATGTATAAATAAATCTTGTTTCATTGTCTACAGAAAAATTCATCTAAAAAAGTACGTGAACGTGTCTGTTTGTTCTTAACATTGGATCTTGACGAAACTCTGAAAGTTAAATGCGACAAACCGAATGGATTTAATCAATAATATCAATCGTGCAATATAAAATATAGTCATATTTCTTGCATAACTACATCGATTATCCTAAAAATAGGATTGAGCAGTAAATGTTCCTATTCAAATGAGTCATTCAATAACAAACATAGTAATATATATCATATCGTGCGAAATATTCCAATACAGTCATATATAGCGTTGACAAGACATAATAACCTACATCTATATAATCCGTACGTAAGCAATCTTAAATGCAAGCAATCAGATACCGAAAGGAATCTGAAAGATACCGTAAGAAAAACAATTCTCCAAGAGGACCATATATCTCGAGCTAAGATCTTTGTCTGACAGTTGACATATAAAGATCTTCAAGCTAATTACCCTTTGCGGTTTGGACACCGCCTGACTCCGGTCAACCCCTCTCCTCTTCCCCACCCGTCACGGGCAGTCTCTATGTACCATCAGTAACTCACTTGACCAGAATAGAAGAAAATAAACATATAACTACAATGTCCGAGAAATACAGCGACTAAGTCGGACACATTAACAAATAACATGCATCCTAACAAATACATCGGCCGACTCACAAAAAACTTGCGTTATGGTATCTCTATGTACCATCAGTAACTAACTAGACCATAAGATCAATTTGGCTTAACATAAAACTACAATGTCCGAGATTTACAGCGACTAAGTCGGACACATCAACAAATAACATACATCCTAACAAATTCATTCGATAAAAGGTTCATAGATCTAGTCATCCTATATCTAATTCCTTCACAAAGCATATATGTAGTCCCTAATTATCGCCAATCTAATTCCTTCACAAAGCATATATGGAGTCACTAATTAAGACCCATCTAATTCCTTCACAAAGCATATATGGAGTCACTAATTAAGACCCATCTAATTCCTTCACATAAGCATATTTGCAGTACGAATTTTTTGGACCGTCTTGGAGTCCCCATATTTTTGGGCCGTCTTGGTGCACTATATTTTTTGGCCGTCTTGGTGCACTATATTTTGTGGGCCGTCTTGGTGCACTATATTTTTTGGGCTGTCTTGGTGCACTATATTTTTTGGGCCGTCTTGGTGCACTTTATACTACTCATAAGTCAATTCTCCTGTTGCTCTGGTGAAGGAAGGTATGTTGCGCCGTTCGATGTTCTAGGATCGTGTCGAGTGTGATGAGATAACATATATTCTGTTTATGCGTTCGAATATGTGAGTCAGTCGCGTTATAATTGCCTTTGATTAGTGATTATTTTTAGAATCGAATGAACATGAAAGTTTTTACCTATTGGTCCGACACTGATGTTCACTTTGGTGCTGTCGTCTTATGGGCTGTCATTGTCGGATGCTAAGTCCGTTTTTAACAACCAGCATGGTCCTTTATTGCAATTGATACATCTTATTTTAGTGTTACAATGAGAACAACGGTATACATTTACCTCGAACAATTAAAAAATATGTTAAGGCATACAACTTTAGCCATACCCAAATGTACAGCTTTCCTCTCCATTGCCTTACCAATGACGAAACGGCAAGCGCATCACCAGAGCAGATTGTATCGAGGATTTCAATTGAAGAGCTCAGAACTCGAGTCATAAGACTGTGCGATGCTCTACGCAACAGCACCTTGGTGTGATTTGACTGGTTTTTCACAAAAACCATACTCGCAGACGTCGAGCGAAAGACCTTCATCAGCCGTCCAAATGTGTCATTATAACTCACCGTCAATTTTCCAAAGCTATATTGAAAGCATTTTCTCCACAGTGCATTACAATAAATCTGATAACAATATGATTTGAAGAGCTGGATTTTATCTTCCCTTGGTGCAAGCGCAGTATTCTTGTCATCAGTGCAATCTGCTGTGATCATGTGTCCTAGATACTGAAATTCATCTACTTAATCCAGAGCAACACCGCCAAGTTTTATTTCAGTCGATTGGTAGTAATTGGGACCCTCCGGTCTAATTAGCATATATACAGTTTTTGTAGTTTTTTTTCATGTCCTAAAAACACGAACACATATTTGCACATATGATATGTTGAATTCATTACTTTGATACACATTTGATATTTAAAACTTCCAACTTACTTGGAATTCGGCGGGGTTTCGACAAAGGAAAATGGCGGTTGTTCTTGTGCTGCTTATTTTGTCTCTATTGACATGGTTAGTAAATTTTATATCTCTACAGTAACTCAAACATTCTAGTCTCAAGTCAGATTCAAGGTCTCAGGTAATTTTTTCTGGTTTTGGTATCCATCCTTTCTGGCCGAAACGCCCTGCGGCGCTGTTACACACATAGCCACTCAATTTGATCGTTCGCAACACACCGGCTTCCTCAAGCGCCGGAGAAAACGGTTAAGTTCTACAGGCCTGCGGCCTCTAGCGTGAAACACACGAACTCACACTTCACAAAACACTCGTCATAAGAGACTGGCTTACTTTAACTCAACAAACTATTACGTAGACCTATTTACCATAATGAAACATTACCTTACCGAAGAAATGGCTTATTTCAACTCAATATTAGCCTCAGTTTTTACTTCTTCCAAATCACAAGGGAAACCAACCAGGAGCCGGTGGCGGGAAAACTGAGCTAAGAAGAAAGGGAACGGAAGGGGAAGATCACGTGACCAACTCGCTCACTACCATTCCAAAACCTCTATAAGATTCCACCGCAGGCAGACTAGTTGGCCCAGAACCATATATACAATTACAGTTTCCATCCCATTGTGAGGAATGTAGGAGTTTTGCGCCTACAGTTTTTGCAGTGTTCTATACAATATCAGTGGGTTCAGCAAAATTACGATGGATATCAAGATGCCTCTGCAAAGCTGAGAGAGTCTGTGCTAACAACACCATATCATCTGCATAACTAAGATTGTTAACACAAGAGTTGGCGACATTACACCCTTGTTTTTTTCTTCTTGGAATGTAATTCAACTCATCAGTGTACACGTTATACAACAGTGGCGATAGCTGACCCCCTGCCTAATTCCGTTTTTAAAATTATTAGTGGCCGATTTCAAACTACCCCATCGCACCTGGAATTCCCGTTCCCGGTGCCAAAATGCATGCAAGTGCACTATATGAAGAAATGCTTCTTCCTCAATTACCTTTCTGAACTAAGACCAATTATTTTCTCTATCAAAAGGTTCCTTCGCGTCTAAAAAACACGGAAAAACAGGCGAGTCTCTATTTTGGTAATACTCTACATTTTGTTTCAATGCAAATATCGCCATTTCAGTTCCATGTCCCTCTTTGAATTCTAACGAACTGTTTGCGGTAGACCGAAATACTTCCGATCCTGCAGGAATAACCTGCTCAAAAACCTTGGAAATTGAGGTGGCAATAACAATGGAGCTACAATTATTTATATCAGAAGGGTCCTTCGTTTTACATTTCAGAAGAGGAATTACAGTTGCATGCACTACCTCTCTTGGTAGCTCCTTGATATGAAAGGAGCTACTTAGGATGAGAGCAAGCACTAAAGTCACTCTGTGGGAACCATACTTACACACGTCTCTCACCGCCACTAGATGGCGCTGTGTCGGGAGCCTGGGGCTGAACACTTACATACAATTGCAAAGCTTCTTTCGCTTCATCCGCACCGTATGTTGCCATGACTATTGCAACCAGATCGTCTATCGGTATGACGATTCAATTCTTCTCGCTCTTAGAAAACATAGTACATCATATACATGTACAAGATCCTCACCTCCACCTACATTGTAGACATCCTTGCCTCTTGGTGCCATCTCTCACTGTGTTTGCACTTCTTGTTTCAAGTCAAAGAACGGTAGGCGCTACCCTAGCACTATTTTCACTTGGTGAACTGTGTCTTGAGTTCAGCTCACAAAACACAGTACAGAATTAGAACTGTTGATATGCAGAGCCCATAAGTAGATTCAAACTGTGCACTATGGTCTTATACACCACCTGTGCATTGCATAAGCACGAATATAATCATTACCCTCTGAGCGGGTCACAAACTCTGGGAGCTCAAAGCCGGCAGCCCTTCTCACAACACCACCAATAATGATGTTGCCTGCATCTCTCTAAATAGTAATGCTAACGATTGGAGCACCATTTCGTCCATGGAACATTCTTTTTATATATTTTCATTACATCAGTGACTAAACCGCACAGGATAAGTACTGATATATGTGATCGCACACACTAAAGAAAACGCACCTCTATGGATAACTCCTGCGTACACAGAACACCATACTTCTGATGCTCTTATCGGAAAATATAAATTTATATATTTATATATATATTTATATATCATTTATATATCCAAGATATATATATATAACTTGGAGTAGGTAATCAAGTGCGCCGGTTACGTCCCTGTTGTCCGGTTAAAAAATATGAATTCACGGTTATCCAAAATGTTATTATCAGGAATAAGCATAACAGCAACCTTATATATTATGCTCAGTATCGTTTTCATTTCCGTTCTATCATAAAACTACGAATAAATATTTGCCAATCGTCAGAAGTATTGTCTGGTCTAGGGCGACAAGCCGAGTGACATCTTTTGGATCCCATGTAGTCTACGACGTCAACAACGTGTAGCGAATGTTCCCAGTGAAGTGACCGCCAACGTCAGATGTTTCTATTGTCTAGCTTAGAATCATGTTGAGCTTGTTTTTGTTTCCTAGCATTTGCTATGCATCAAATTTATTTCTCAAGCCGACTTTTTTCGGAAATGCTGGTAACGAGTAACATCACTAGAGCTGGCGTTAGTGGGAGGCATTGTAGAGGTCCTTAATTCACCCTACATTATCCTAATAACACTAAACACATTATACGTGCATCACAAGCACCTATTACTACTAAGCAATCGCATCTTTTGATCACATTTTTGCATCTCTCTTTAGGTAGCTACAACATTTCTGTTCAGCTAGTACAAACTGCTTACAACCATAAGGCATTGCAACAAATAATTTTTTTGGTTAAATAAATATGTATACCCACGCACAAAAAGCCATGGAACCTGCATCAGAAGGAATAAATGATTCAGAGAAATATCTTGACACAAATATGGCAACAGTGCCTTCCAGACAACAAAGCTGAGCGGGGTTTTTCTTAACTCTTCGTAGACAGGGACAAGAACATAGTTCTCGTGGCATTTAGTTTATTAAATCCTTGCATACGTATACGGACAAGGAGGTTCTAAATGGTAAACTACTAAAGGAAAAGAAACTGTGCAACTTAGGGTCTTAGGCTTCCCTTGGACTTTGCTCCGCAGCAGACAGGTGAGAATAACAGTGTTTAATATGTGTTATTCCCAGTGTAGAGCAGACTAATAAATCTGGCTGCAGACTTCTGCAGCAAAACATTCCAGTAAACATTATCAGCAGTGCTCAGTCAACATCTACACCACAGCCACAACACAACACAGCTATGCACAGCGACACCACTCTAACTATCAATGCTCTGACCTCACAAATGTCAGAAATGGATTTCAAAAGTAAAGCACTCTCACAGGAAAAAGACCATCTTCTGAAAGAATTGACCACCTGGAGAGGACAATCCACAACCTGGAGGACAAAATTAATAAAGAACAACAATCTTTCCTGACCAAACTGCAAAAACTGGAACAACGACCACATTACAACAACCATGGATACAAAGGACGAAGCACTTCCCACCGACGTGAACCTTCTGCAGAAAACAGAACGCATTGTCATTTTTACAGGCGCTTTGGCACAAATGCTCGCAGATGCACAATACCATGTGACATAAGCAACCTTTTCAACAACCAGGAGGGAGGGAAACTGACATCCCGTGATGACAACACGAGCACCGTCACGGCAATAACCCTCATGAAGACTCGTCTCCTAACCATAACTGACAGAAAAAGCAAGTTCACATTCATAATAGACACAGGTGCTGCTGTCTCTTTCATTTCACCTCAAGCAACCGACCTCAGAAATTAGGAAGTTAGCAACCTTCTCACTGCCAATGGGTCCCGCATACCCATCTATGGTGAGCGGCTGATGACCCTTAACATTGGCCTGCGAAAGGATATAACTTGGCTATTCATCACAGCCCAGGTTGACCAACCAATTATCGATGCTGACTTGCTCGCCCACCACAAGCTTGTGGTAGACCTATATAACAGGCGGCTCATGGATACCTCTACGAGCCAGACTGCCTCCGCAGGTCTGGCTTTAGCCGGTGCAACACTCAACACCCTAGGAGACGACCCAGACTGCTATAGAAAATTATTAGAAAAACATAAAACCATCACAATGCCTAACACTGCATTGACAAAACCTAAGCATGATGTGAGACACATCATCACAACAACGGGACAACCAGTTTTCATGCGCCCCAGGCGACATAATCCTGAAGTTGCAGACTCGGCAAAAGAAGCCATAAAAGGGAATGCTGCAGGATGGGATCATCCGACCCAGTAAAAGCCCTTGGGCGTCACCATTACATGTGGTACGTAAGAAGTTTGGCTGGAGATTGTGCGGAGACTACAGAAGTGTTAATTTCCAGACGGTACGCGATAGCTACCCCCTAAAACACCTGCAAGACTTTTCAGCCCAACTGGCAGGAAAAAACATCTTCTCCAAGGTCAACCTTGCCAGTGCCTACTTCACGCGCATGGCCTATGGCCTCAGCGGTGCAGCTCAAACCTTTCAACGATTTCTTGACACAGTCCTCCGTGACATATCCGTCGCAGGACGCCCAGTCACGAACTTCAATTACGTCGACGACATACTAGTTGCCAGCTCAAATGAGACTGAACATCTCCAGGACCTTGAAGAACTTTTCACCAGACTAGCAGCTCATGGACTAGTCATTCACTTGCTGAAAAGTGAATTTGGACGCCCCGAAGTGGACTTTCTTGGACACAGAATAACCTCACAGGGAATTCTGCCGTTGCCCGAGAAGGTCAAGGCTATCAACGATTTTGAGAAGCCCGTGTTCATCAGACCGCTCCGAACATTCTGTGGGATGATACAGTTTTACAACAGATTCTTGCATGACATTGCCTCAGTCATGGCACCATTCCACACACTTCTTTCGGGGAAACCCAGTAAGAATGACAAAATTGCGTGGAACCCAGAAGCAAACCAGGCATTTGAAGATGCAAAAGCAGCACTAGCTCAAGCAACAATGCTTCATCACCCATTGCCTGATGCACCAACTGCAATTGCAGTGAATGCTTCCAACACCACAGTGGGAGCAGTGCTACAGCAGCTCCAAGACAATGAATGAAGACCGCTTACTTTCTTCAGCAAGAAACTACAGTCAAGAAGAAGGAAATACTCCACCTTTGGTCGAGAATTGTTCGCAGCTTATCTATCAGTGAAGCACTTCCACTACTTCACCGTAGGCATAGACTTTGCCATCATCACCGATTATAAACCGTTGGTTGGTGCACTTCACAAACGACAGAACGAGACATCCCTCGGGAGAGCCGCCAACTCTCCTAAATCAGTCAGTTCACAACTGACATCTGGCACATTGTTGGAGAAAAGAACCAAGTTACAGACGCCTTGCCACGATGTCATGATCAAGAGGAACCAGTCACGCAACTGCTCCCTGAACCGAACGATGAGGATTGTGATTACCTTCTCACAGCAATATTCACGGACATTGATGAAGAACGACTTCGCACGGAACAACTTCAAGACCAAGAGTTGAAAGCACTACTCGAAGATGAGGATTCAACCTTCCCCCTACAACAAGTTGATGGAATTTACATGCACATACATGACAATGTGTGCCGACCTTACATTCCAAAGACAATGCGCAAGGAATTCTTCCACAAGGTGCTCAAAATCACCCATCCTGGGAAGCGTGCCACAGTTCAGCAATTTGCCACGCGTTATGTGTGGCCAGCCATGAAGAAAGACATCCGACAATGGTGTGAGCAGTGCACGAACTGTCAAAAAGGCAAATAAGTTGTCACAACTTTGTTCCATCACAAACCATTCCACCAGAAGGAGGAAAGTTTGCACAGGTAAATCTCGATCTTGTGGGACCCTTACCTCACAATGAGGGGTACGAATACCTACTCACCATGATCGACAGACATACCCGCTGGCCTGAAATCTGTCCCATCAAAGATGCACGAGCAGAAACAGTCAGCAAAGCTTTCCTTGCCACTTGGATCTCACGCTAGGGTTGCCCCATCAGCATCACCACAGAACGCGGTCCTCAGTTTGAATCAGCATTATGGACCAGTCGCATGGAAACCCTTGGTTCGGTGCGAATCAGGACTATCGCTTACCACCCTCAGGCCAATGGCCTGATTGAACGACTCCACCGCCGAGTCATGAATGCATTAAAAACACAGGCAGATCCTCACCACTGGGTGGAAAAACTTCCACTCATCCTCCTAAGCATGCGAACCGCAGTAAAAGAAGACATCGGCTACACAGCAGCAAAACTCATGTTTGGAGTAAACTTGCGACTTCTATGAGACCTGTTGGTCAGAAACCGCAATCCTGCACTGACCGACATCACCGAGTACAACCAGAGACTCCAAAGCTTCATGAACGAAGTTGATCCGGCACAGTCCCGACCAATTCAACCAGCAGAGGGGCACCTCGACCCCAAACTCAAAACAGCGACGCACGTCTTTGTCCGCATAAACAGAGTACGGCACCCCTCCACGAAACACCCTAAGAAGGACCGTTTGAGGTAGTTCAACGAACAGCGACACACTACACCATCAAGCGAAGATGCAAAACCGACAATGTTTATGTCTCTCGCTTGAAAGCGACCCATGGCATAGACGACGTATTCCCCGAAAGACATTAACATGTCAGGATAAAAATCGGAAACGTTCCGTCAACCACCCCAGGCCCAGACGGAGTTCCCACACCAGGCGCAGCACGTCCAGAGGACTGGCACGTGCCACGACCCCAGACTATCAGACAACCAGCAAATTTACCATCGCAAGCCCTCACAGGACGGCGAGTACAAATAAACCCACGACCTCAAGTCAGGTTGTTCACTCAAACCACTAGGTCTGGCAGAGCAGTATGAGCACCAGACCCCTCAACGTGTAGCTAACGCTACGCACTTGGACGACAGCCAAGCAAGGGAGAAAACAATACTGCATCCCTGGCTGCAGTCTAAATGGGGAGTGATGTAGAGGTCCTTAATTGACCCTACATTATCCTAATAACACTAAACACATTACACGTGCATCATAAGCACCTATTACTATTAAACAATCGCATCTTTTGATCTCATTGTTGCATTTCTCTGTAGGTAGCTACAACATTTCCGTTCAGCTAGTACAAACTGCTTACAACTATAATGGCAGTGCAACAAATATTTATTTTGGTTAAATAAATATGTATACCAACGCACAAAAAGCCATGGAACATGCATCAGAAGGAATAAATGATTCAGAGAAATATCTTGACACAAATATGGCAACAACGTCTTCCGGACAACAAAGCTGAGCGGGGTTTTTCTTAACTCTTCGTAGGCAGGGACAACAACATAGTTCTCGTGGCAGTTAGTTTATTATATCCTTGCATACATATACGGACAAGGAGGTTCTAAATGGTAAACTACTAAAGGAAAAGAAACTGTGC
Source organism: Gammarus roeselii (assembly GCA_016164225.1). NCBI lineage: Eukaryota > Metazoa > Arthropoda > Malacostraca > Amphipoda > Gammaridae > Gammarus > Gammarus roeselii. Next base: position 9,800 of record SDVV010037294.1, read on the forward strand.
AACTTAGGGTCTGAGGCTTCCCTTGGAATTTGCTCCACAGAAGACAGGTGAGAATAACAGTGTTTAATATGTGTTATTCCCAGTGTAGAACAGACTAATAAATCCAGTTGCAGATTTCTGCAGCAATACACTCGTGTAAATACCTGGATGCAAGATTTCAACTGTATTCAAAGGCATAGCAGCTAGCTATGGGGAATTCCTCGGCCAAAGGCTATAATAGGATTTTCAAATTGTTATTATGCTAACATGATAGCAATCTTTAGATCTGAGTAGCACCCTACCCTTATCCATGCCTATAGATAGCTATATAGTGTGAATAACATTTTTTAATGGGCGACATCTCTTTCAACTATTATACATCCAGAATGCATATTCCGGGACATAAAAATGAAATGTAATGTGTGTAAGATTCATGCATTATGGAGCTTAAGACTTTCATTTTTTATACTCCTGGTGGCTACACCCTTAGTGGTATGATGTTTCCTTCTTATGATATTCTTCTTGTGATTTCCATTTTTATTACATGCACCCAATCTGTCTGCCTGTATGAGGCAGACAGAATGGTATGTGATTATCTCACACCTTGTTGAGCCCAAATTTCTGTGTGCAGCCTTTCATACACCCTGCAAACAGTGGTCACGAGGACACACATCTTCAGGCAAGACGGAAATCGAATTCTTGTCTGACTGGACTTAAGAAAATTTCCAAAAATTCCCCCAAGGACTACTCGCCGTTATTGAAGCCCCCGAGATTTTCTTGCCAGCTTTCCTATCGCCCTTCTTTTCCCCTTCTATATTACCTTTGGATGTCTTCATTCAGTTAAGTTGGGATAAATACCTAAGTGAACGTACCATTGTCTGTCATTGTCCTTGTGTCTGTTTTTTGGTGCTTGTCCATAATACCCAACCTCATTTGTAAAAAAGGATAGCATAACTTGGAGTCAGATCGTGCCTTGAAAGTGAAAGCACCGTGTTTACTTGAATTATTATCGCTCACAGAAGCTCGCTACTATTAACAACTTGGTTTGTCAATGGGCACTTGCCCATAATATATATA
>SDVV010037295.1:0-10855 GCA_016164225.1 Gammarus roeselii
TTGTAGCTTCTAAGGTCAGAGGTCAACATTCAACAACACTTTTCAAATATTGGTTCAACAAGGATTTTACAAGAGCTATTCAAGAGCTTTATAGGTGTGGGTACAGACGAAACATAGCTGTAGCTCAATTACTTCTCTAGTTATATATATTAATTTGAACTTTATAAATTTGTGCAATGAAAGGTCTAAAATCAGAACTCTGCCACCTTGTATCTCCAACACAAAACTAAGAGACCTAATTAATATTTTGCTAATCCTAATTTTTCAAGTGGATTTACTGATGTAGCTACCAAGTAGCCATGAGCTAAATTGAAGTGAGTTTAGTCCAAAAACATCTTTTTGTGGCTGACTTGATGTGGAATGACCCAATGAGATATATTTTTAGTTGTCATCCACACTGATGAGTAGATTTTTAATTAGAATTACTATTTATCAATATATTTTTTTTATTCCTTCACAGAATTTTTAATTGGAATATTTATAAAATGAGTAATAAAGGTAATAACATTAGCACACAGAGTGCTCTCAGTTCCATTGCTTATGAACATTTAACAGGTCTGAAACTGGGTCCGAATACTCCTGGATTGCCTGCACAGCATCCTGGCAGCAACAACAGTTCTTGTAATGCCAGCAGCAGCCTTCCAACTATGAGTGCTAGCAATGGCACTGGCCACTGGGCTGCTGGCATGTCCAAAGCTGAAGATGTTCTAGGCAATCTGGGCATTTTACCTTCTGAAAGCATAGATGTTTCACGGAACAGTGCTTGGGACCACTCCCCTCACACCAACTATGGCAACAGGAAAGATACATTTGCATCTTCTAAGGTAAGAATTTTAACTGCTTAACTTTTATTTTAATTATTAGGCTTTGGAGTTGAATATATGTGAGACTAGAACTTTGGTTCATTTCTATACAATTGTTTTAGCTACTTCTGGATAGATAGTTCTATCTAGTGGTGCAGGTATCAATCCCTGGATTATCTTGAAATGGTTTTGGTATAACTTTCCTCATTATTTTGATACTATCTACCTCTGTTCAGTTACATCAAAGTGTTTCCCCCTTTTACTCACACATTTACACACTCACATCAGGGTTAGTGTTTTTTTTTATTTGTGTGATTTATTTTTTACAAAATTCTGATAGCAATTAAAAGTGAAGTAATGAGAGTAATATGACTATTATCCATAATAAGGAAACTGAAAATAAACTAGGTCTTGTTGTTGTTGTTGTTCTTGTTCCCAAATTTCATGTTTATATCAATGAGTATTTGAGATACAAGACTGAAACATAGATCAGTCGAAATAGGAGACATAATAAATTGACCTACTGCACATTCTTTTGAAGAAATAATTCGTGTTCATTCCCCAATTTATTCAAAAAGGGTGTAAAACTGTATTTTGCAAATGGGCCTGCCGATTTTGATGAATAGTACACCAATCGATAGAGGCCAACTAGTATAGTATAGCCTGCATCTTCTCCCTGGTGTTGCATCTCACATCGATGAGTTTGGTTTAGCTAGATAGTATAGACCCGGGACCTCATTTCTATGAAGAGTTTTTCAAATGTCTTATTATATGTTTTCTGGCATTTTTTTGAAAAGTACCCAATTTAGCCAATGAATAATACATTTATTAGCCCTATATTATAGCTACCTAATTTATAAGATTTGGCTATCTGATCTCTGATCCTATTACCCTAATGATCTAATGACATACTACAATAATGAGTAACAATGCATAAAGATTATTAATGAGCTTTGCCAAATTTTAGCATTTTCAATTTTAAAATTGTGCAATTAATTTTGTATAGGCATATTTAATTAGGCATATTCAAGCACCCACATAAGAAATGTAAGCCTATTGAAGCATTTAAGCATCTTGTTGCCTTGCAATGCCTTGAAAAAAGCACAGAATCTAAAAAAATCAATGCCATGTAAAATAAATCAGACTTTCACAGAAGAAAATCATTGATTGCATCACTTTATTTTTCTCATTTGATTTAATCAGTGCCAACCCTAACTCATAGCTATAATTTAAAACGGGCTGTTCAGAAGGGGTTAGTTATCCACGCCTTGAATAAAAACTGGACATTATGATCTAGCTATATTTATTTTTAGAACCCTATCAAGTGTATGCCAATAGGATTGGTAATCATTTGTTTTAAATATTATTTATCTGACTTGCAGTTGAGAATGTCATTTTTTTAGGTTCTATTGAATATTTTTACACAGTAGCTACCTTAATTACAATTTATGAGCAGTTTCAAATAATGATACTGTAATAGTTCACTTTCTTTTGACATCATAGTGGCCATAAGCAGCTGTAAAGAGCTTCAGCTGCTTCAGATGAAGGTTCTTTACATTCTTTGATGACAGCATCATCCACCAGATGATACTTCATAAACTTCTACTGTTCTGTTGATAGGGAGTTGGATACTACCATTGCATGATAAGTATGTAACGTTCAGGGGTAAACATTATCAGTTGAAGCAAATGCTTGCACTTGATTTTAATCTCTGAAGCTGTCACCCAACTGAGGGGTTTGGAAGAGAACTGAATTTTTTGAAAATCTCTCTAGGAACTCCATCTACACAAATTGCAGATATTTCACTATTTGTTGTCTTCTTACAGGAAAATCTGCCAGATCATAAGACACGTGGGCGAAACTCCAAAAAGAGCGGGAGTACGGCTTACAGTACCCGTAGCAGTGCTATAGACAAGAAGCAGGGACATGGGTCTGGTGTTGGCTCTAGTTCCAACAATTATCATTCTAGAGGTAGCAGTAACCTTGGCTCTGACTCTACTAATGTTTGCCACAACACTAGCACGATTTCTAAACTAACCTGTACAGGAGGCATTACAACATCTAGTAGCCTCAGGAGTGAAGGGATTATCAGTGGTGGTGCTTTGGCTTCTGATGCTCTTTATATTAATGACAACAAGGATGTGTCCAGCCAATACTCCTACTCATCATCACCTTCAGAGTCTCAAGAAAAACTATATCCCCCTGCTGCAGACTCTTCACTACTAACACAGTTTGATTTTTCCTCTGGAGACTACCATTCCTCTTATTCAATGACTCTTGATGGTAGAACATCTAAGGAGCAGAAAAGGCGTGATTCTGGTGTTGGTAAACGATCATTGAGTCCTAATAGCAACAGCACCTCAACTACTCAAGCTGTTGTTCATGATAGTTGTGCTAGCTCATCTTCTTCCAACTCCAATTCCTTGACCAAGAAAGGTGTTCATCAGGGTGAAAGTTTAGAAGACAAGAACTTCACTAACAACAGTCCTTACTTCAATTTGACCAAAAATGGTGAGTGTCTGTTCATGAAGCCAATTTGATGGTCTTGAGAAAAACTCATGGTAATAAATGAGGGAGGAAGGGGAAATGGTTGAATGTTTTAGAGATGACTTATTTCAAAGGCATAACCAGTGTGGTGCAGAGGTGAAGGATCAATATTGACGTTCTAATTAAAGCCTGAATGGTGTTGAAGTTGGAGGAAAGAGTTGATTTATGTGTTGGGCTTTAAAGAAGACCCAAGTTTAAAGGAAGGAATGTCATGAAAAGGCTTCAGGAAGGAGAGATGTTGGTTTGAAAGTAGCATGAGAGGTGTCAATGTGCAATGGATAGCCTTGAATGGATAATATGAACAGGTTTTGATGCAACCTTGATGTGCTTACAGCCCTTGGCTTCTTGTCAAGTAACATGATGAGCATGGGTGAAGGAGGGCCTGGTAATCATGATGCAGAAGGTGCATGTCATTGAAAACTGTTGGGCTCTGCTGCTGACATTGATCTCAGACCTCACTTCTGACACAAACTTGAGTGTTGCAAGGACCTGGTCAGACCCTTTAGCACTGAAAGGTCAAGTTTTGGATGTCTGTCAGTGCATGAGAGGAGTGTGAGGTGCGCCATTTTCTGTCCACCCCCGTTTTCTGTCTTTTTTTATCTGCAATAACATTTTTCTTCAAATCACTGTTGTTAGAAACCTGAATTTTTTGTGGCTTTTAGATGCATTTACTTTACCTCAACTAAGCTTGTATAGTATGCTGCTATGTGGTGACAAGTGATCTTTGTTTACTAAGTATTTCATAACTAGTAGTTGATACATTCTAAATTTGAAGTGACATTGTTTTTTAATGCTGATAGTTCAGCATTGGTGGTCTTGACTGGGGTGACTCCCTGCATATTTTCCACCCACTTTAAATCAACTCAAAAAGTATCTAACCTAAAATATTTGTATTTAGGCTGTAAATAACTGCTATTATGACTGTTAGGCACCGTATATACATTGTAACACAATCATGAACCTCAAAAATTGTAGCTATTCAAAAACCATGAGGGGAGTTACACCCCCTAAATGGTGGTGAGTCCCCAAACCCCCCCCTATTTTTCATAATTGATATAAAAATTTAATGTTTGAGAGTGTCAATGGACAGAGCAGTATTTACATTTGTATATAGCTAGCTACTAGTTCAATAGAAGAGCATGGACATTTTTATGAGTGACAGGTAATTTTTGATGCATGTCCTACCCTGCAGTCTTTCTTGGTAGTCATAATGGCTTCCTTCCAGACATCAAACTCTTCCTGCTATATATATATATATATAATTGCAAAAAAAGTTCACAGAAGATTCTTCCTCTAAACTCAATAAAAATTTGTAATTGGGTAGCTATGGTCAGATGTAGCTATAAGTACTGTGGTAAAACAATCGTTTTGAAAGTACAATAAAATAACATAACATGAAATTTTCCTTATTACTATGGAGAACCAATTTCCATAGCAGGAATACTAAGTCATGCTATGCAAGACTTGAATCTAATTGACTGGTACATATTGTTAGCTTATAGCTATAAGTCATCATTAATAAAAGTTCACACCTTGGTGTCAAGTGAAAGTTCATATTAGGGCTGCACTTGTCATTGTCCCCCTGCTGTATAAATGACCTAAGGGATTGTTTATTCTGGTTATATAATTTCAAATGATGTAATGTGTCATGAAGGACATCTGAGTACTTTTCATCAAGAAGAATAAAATATTTACTAATGGCTTGCTCTTTCAAGTGCTGTAGTCAGAATTTGATGATTTTCTTGATGTTTTGGTGCCCAAAAACTGTGCGCGGGTTGTGGAACGCAGGGAGCCACTCAGTTATCACTGCCATTTTAAGAAGCTCTCCACTGATGTACATTTTCAAATATGACCTCCTTAGAATAATGTAGCTACCTGCTTAAAAAGCTTGACCTGTGTCCCTTTATTTCCTCATTGAATTGAGATATTTATTTGAAGAATTATTACCTGCTACAATTTTATACCTCAACTGTTAGGTTATAGATGTTTTTCTTATTTCACAGATGATTGCCATCAGGAAGCTTGTTGTAGCTACTCCATCAATGAGCCTCTAAAAAGGCACTACACTTGGGTAGTTGTCTGAACCTGTAATGGTAGCTATGGTTACAATTTAATGCCCTTGTAATGGGGTAGCTATGCTGAAGATGTCATACCTCATGTCATGCTGCGTGAAAAATGTGCTCTTGTAATGGTAGTTACATGTATCTTGCATGTCAGAGTGGCAATTATATTTTGTATGGCAGCAGTACTCTAGCAGTGAGGCTGTTTTGGTCTTTAGGGAAAGAATGGCCATCATATCCTTCTTCTAATGTGTAGCTAGCTACCCCAATCCTCTATTTTTTACATGTTTTGAATTTGTTGCTAGCCACATTTATGTCATTACTTGGATACTTGGAGGGTCTGCGCTTTAAAAAGCTGGTTGCAGCGTAGCTGCCACCTGACAAATTTTGATTGTCCTGTAGCTATAAATGATTGATTCTGAAAAGGAATTTTCATAATTGATGAATAAATTGTTAGATGTTACATTTCACACATTTAAAATGGATTTTATCTGATAAGTGCTATTTCTGCTGCTACATCATATTCATCTTCATTCAGTAGGCACAACAAACCATCTGATAAGGGTTCATCTTATTCTTTCTTCCTAACAATGATCAGTTATGTCAACACTGTTAGCTCACAGTTGTTGCATCTCAAACAGGCCTGGATCAGCTGGAGGTGCTGTCTGACAGTGGTGGCAGCCTCTCACCAGACACAATCACTGACAGTCTGGCGGATGACATTGCTGCAGCCGCCGGGAGCCTTGGAGACTCAACAGCAGACCTGGACGTGGGCTCCATGGTGGAGATTGTGATCAGAGGAATGCCCAGGCAAGGAGGGAGTCATTTTGGGTGGATGTCCAGATATTGCCAGGCCTGATAATTGTGAATTGAGATACTCCCTGCTAGTTAGGATATAGCTACTTGATTAACCACCGGTTTGTATAGTTGACATTTCTGTGTTCTGTAAACATGGTGTCATAGCAAAGCATAACTATTGTTCATAACACAGTGATTCAACGTTGATAAATGATGAGCAGTCTAGTCTTTGCAAACAATTTACAGGCAGCACAGCAAAGCATAACTTTTGTTCATAGTATACCTACCTATTGTTTAGATGGTGATTAATATTCTTATCTTGTCTCTCCAATTGATTTAGCATTTGCTTTTTTATCAATATTAAGAATAATAAATTAATGAGAAAGTGGGAAAATTTATCAATGAGGAGAATGCCAGCTTTGATTTGTAGAATTAACACATCTTCATAGCTGTTTCATTGTATTGATGCACTTTCGGGTAGTGGGTAGTTATCGTCTTAATTTCAATTTCTCAATGGCCAGATAATAAAAGCAGAACAGTTTGGGTGTCCTTGGTGTTTTGTTTATCTGGAAAGTATTTATTCCCCATGGAAAACTTTCTGTTACTTGCATAATATGATAAGCTATTTGAATCATACAACAAACAGCAGCTGGTCTGTTTGTAGGTAATCTGTTCTAGCACTTCATTGTGCAATGTTTGAGACTATTTTAATAAAACAGAGTCTTGAGTTTCTTGTGGCTGCTCAGCAATCTGAATCATGTAGATGGCAAGTAGAAGGCTTTAACCTGCACTTATGTGTTGAGAACTACATACAGGATGTTGACCTATTTGTAGTAGCAATTAACTTGTGTGCCTATGCTTCTATGAAGTGCTTACAAAACATTTTTATTAATTTATTTTTGTGCTGGCACCAGGTTTGGCGTTATCCGATGGCTGGGCAACATACCTGGGGACAAAAAAGAAGGCAGGACTGTGGCAGGAGTGGAATTGGTGAGCACTATGTAACAATAGGTTACAAGTTATTTAGAGATTGACCACGATCTACATTAGTGAGTAAGGTAAAAGGTAGGGTGTGATTCTAGGGAAAAGGACTTATGTCATGGTAAACAGAATATTGTATGATACAAATGAGTTTGTTATATTTTCGAGTTCAATTGTATCCTTGAATTTTGATGTCAGAAATATTTTAGATACATTGGAGTATTTTTATTGAGGCTTAGATCCAGTCCACAGTTTGGAGCTTTTGATTCTTTGAGTAGCTATTAGGTCATGTTTGTATTTGTGTGCATCAATCTTGTTAATATGGATTGATGTACTGTCAACTTGACAACCGGAGATATTAGAACGTCCTCTAGGCGCCAATCTCACTATCCTGGTGTCACCGGCTGCAATGTCGCGGGTAAACAAAGCGTGCCATTGCAAGTGTTTTTAAACTCGACATCAGGATCCAATTATGCTAGTTTACAAATGATCATAGCACGGTGTCCACCAACAGCTTGATGTTTGTTGCAATGGGTATGGACTGTCTGTGCACGGTTAGCACTGGTAATGTGTTTTGTGTCAGCATCTATAGATGAGTATAGGGTCATGTCAAAGTGGTGTAGAGCGGTGTCTGTGGACGGTATGCGTCCTTTGCAGTTCTTGCATGAAAAGTATGAGGGGGTTCGTTGTAGATGGGGAGTAGAAGTGATAATTGATAACTATTTGGTGATTTTCAAAGGACATATCTTGGTGGACCAATCATCAACATTTCAGAACAAAGTTGGGAGAGCAGAATGAGATGTCAGCAGAGGTCTGTTGTGTGTTTGAATTGAAAGGTTTTGCTAATGGGTGTATTGTTTCTTTATGTGATCAGTGTGTTTAGTTGGTTTATGAATTATTAGCTCTTCAGTCAGTGTATTGCGTGTGAGCCACAAGTCCTTGCGTGCAGTAAAATCACATAGAGCAGATGTGGCAGTGTTGATGTTAAGGTAGTCTAGGTGATGTATGTACTGTGATTGAAATAAGATAGACAGGAGGGATCTATATGTTGAATAGATTCTTTTGTTTCTTGTTGATTTGAACCTGTACTGGTTGCTTCTGGTGTGCTGTCCAGTGGAAGTCGCGCAAGAGTGTGTGCGGTTGTGTTCAAGAAGGGAAGATTCTTGTGTACAAGATTAATGAGTCTGCAGCAGTCCACATTGTTGGGACTGTTGTGACGTAGTGTTGTTTATCCAGAAAATTTAGTTGTTTTAGATTTTTGTTTGAGTGTAGTTTCCTCGAGTTGGACAATCTGAATGTGGGGTTGGGGGAGGAAGTGTTTAAGTTCTATTTGTTACTAGCCCATGCCGCTTGTGTCCGTTTGTTATATGTTTGTGTCCGACATAGGTTTGAGGCTGTTGTGGTGGTGCAGGATGTTTAAGTGGGGTTGGTGGGTGCAAGAGTGGATGTGGTGGCCAGGCGGGTGTGGAACTAAGAGCCTTTGGCGGCATGGGTTAACAGCCGGTCAAGGATTCGCAGGACGCAGTGTCTCAAGGAGGGAGGTGTAATTGTAGAGGATTGTATTTATGTTGTTTCAATAATGCCACTCAGGAGGATGGGTCTGACGGGCTGAGTGACGGAACCTTCCACGGCCGGCGCCATTTTACTTGCGCCCCAGGCAAGGCTATCTTTGTGAACCTCAGCATGTGTCACCAGGACAGTCGCTTCCTTGAGAGCCTTTCCTCCACCGCCAGCAACCCTCGCGCCAGCATCGGTCAGTGTTCACGGCGGCATCTAAGGGGTCGTTAATTGTCACTGTTGATATTTGCGCTACTGTTCAGGCTTTGGCCAGCAAAGCAGAATATTGTTTGTTTTAATTGCTCTAAAGAATGTGTTCTGGACCTTCATGGATCTGGAGAAGGCATACGACAGGATTGACAGGAAAGCGCTGTGGAGGGTGTTGCGTTTGTATGGAGTGGGCTGACATCTGTTGAAAGTGGTGCAGAGTTTCTATGCTGGCAGTCGAGCATGTGTCAGATTGGGAAGCAAGGTGAGTGATTGGTTCATAGTGAAAGTGGGACTGAGACGAGGCTTCGTGATGTCTCCCTGGCTGTTCAACCTCTATATGGATGGAGTGGTCAGGGAGGTGAACGCGAGTGTGCTGGGTCGTGGCTTGGAACTGTTGGAAGCGAATGGGCGGAGTTGAGCCAGTTGCTATTTGATGATGATACGGCCCTGGTTGCGGATTCGGAGGAGAAGCTATGTAGGCTAGTGTCTGAGTTTGGTAGAGTGTGTGAGAGGAGGAAGCTTTGCGTGAATGTGGGTAAGAGTAAAGTAATGAGATGCTCGAGGTCTGTCGATGCGAGCAAAATTAGTGTCACCCTAAATGGAGAGCTCATGGAGGAAATTCATTGTTTTAAGTATCTGGGCTCCCATGTGGAGATAACTGAACTAGTGGAAACTGAAGTGACGGCGCGAGTGAAGGATGGATGTAAAGTGTTGGGTGCACTAAAGAGTGTAATGAGCTGTAGGACGTTGGGGATGTAAGCAAAGAGAGGGCTGTATGAGGGTGTTGTTGTCCCAACTGTGCTCTACGGAGCTGAGATTTGTGGGGTGAGAGCAGAGGAGAGAAGAAGGTTGAATGTTTTTGAGGTGGAACGTTTGAGGAGCATGGCTGGAGTAACGCTGAGAAACCGGATCACCAACGACGTGGTTCGAATCAGAACAGGGATGGTGAAGAAGTTGGAGGACAGAGTGGATTCGCGTATTCTGAGATGGTTCGGACGCATGGAGAGGATAGATGAAGGGAGATTGGTGAAAAGGGTGATGAATGCGGAGGCGAGTGGTCGCAGGCCTAGAGGTTGACCGAAGTTTGGGTGGATGGATGTTGTGAAGCAGGCGTTAGGAAGGAGAGACATGAATGTGGAGGTGGCAAGAGAGCGTGCAATGAACAGGCGTGAGTGGAGAATGGTTGTGAATGGTTGATTTTGACGCTGCTCTGATGTGCTTTCCCGCCCTTGGCATCCCGCTGTCATGATGGTCGTGGGTGGGGGGGGGGGCCCGGTCATTATGACGAGGCGGTAAACCAGTGAAAACTGTCGGGCCCTGCTGCTGACGACAGATCCTCGGACTGCACCCGTAACCTAGAGTATGTTGCGAGGGTACCAGCCGGACCCTTTAGCACAACAAGGGCTAAGTTGTGTGATTGTGAGCGTATGAGGGTGTGAGGTGCGCCTTGCTGTCGGCCACCCCCCTTTCTGGGGGATGCGGCCTAGTGTCTGTATCTGCATTTAATCTCTCACAAACATTAGTCAGCATTGCTCTGGTCTGGCGCTAATATCAATAATGTGAAATGCTACACTTCTGGTTATGTATGGCTAGCTAATCAGAACGTTTCACTGTTTAATCCTTCCCAATCTTTAGCTACCAAAATTTTCATAGCTGGTACTACATTACAATACAAGGCTGATTCTTTCAAGATTTGAACCCTAAAAGTAGCAAAAAGTGATGTTTGAAAAATCCAAAAATCTTAGAAGAAATCTCTTCCTACAGTGTTTGAGTAATCATGTCATAAAATACATTTCAAAGCTTTTGTGTAGTATTACATTGAAAATGAATATTTCATTTCAACAATGCGATGTTGAAAAGGTTCAAAGTCTTTTATTTGTTAGCTAGCTATATATTTAT
>SDVV010037296.1:0-10855 GCA_016164225.1 Gammarus roeselii
CACGCTGGCCCGGGCTTCAGAAGGTGGCAGAGCTCCTCACGCTGGCCCGGGCTTCAGAAGGTGGCAGAGCTCCTCACGCTGGCCCGGGCTTCAGAAGGTGGCAGAGCTCCTCACGCTGGCCCGGGCTTCAGAAGGGGGCAGAGCTCCCCACGCTGGCCCGGGCTTCAGAAGGTGGCAGAGCTCCTCACGCTGGCCCGGGCTTCAGAAGGTGGCGGAGCTCCCCACGCTGGCCCGGGCTTCAGAAGGTGGCAGAGCTCCTCACGCTGGCCCGGGCTTTAGAAGGTGGCAGAGATTTTATACACACATTTTTGATACATTATTTATCCGTAACTGTGTTCACCGAGGTCATTATATTGAAAGGACTGAATTGGTAAGTCAATTTTGGCCTTACACTCCAGCGCCCATTCCAATTAAAGTAATAGTCGTTCATAGCCGTTTCCAAATCATTCACATGTGATGGAAGATATTTTTACTTATCATTCGAATAGAACTATAATTTTAGCAAGCGTTTCTGTGCTTGTTGAATAAGAAATTGGCTGATTTATCTCTACCTCAGAACATACTTTTTATGATACACGAATTAAAAATGCTAGCGAGATCATGATATATAAAGGGAGCCTTTGGCGAATCATACCAGCTAAAAAAATTTTTTTTTTTTTTTTGGGGGGGGCCTCATTAACACGTTGCCCCGCAAGGGAGCGTACAGGTTCTGCATGCCACTATTACTGACTTGTTTTGTGTTACTTTGGGCCGAGCATGTCAAACGTGTCGCATTGACTTATTAAACTCTAGGCATTTTTTGAAAGAAAATTCGTTAATTCGATATGAAAGGATAGGTAGATCACATTTGAATATTCCAATGGGTCATTTTGACAGTCATTCAGGTAATTGTGTTTATCTGACATACTAAAGTGGACCGGCTCAAAGATATTTTTCGGCACATCAAAGTTCGTCGTTAAGACTCTTTTTCTCATGGTCTGCTTATATAAGAATACTCAAGGATTCATAATGTTGGAGATCATTATTCCGTAAGATCTCAACCCACATTTCATATGAATTTCTCATCACTTTGCAACAGATGCTGAGGCTCATTTTGCTATACTGCCAGAGGTATGACACTCAGAAACAATCTATAAAAGGAGCTCTAAGTTGAGTTGCCTACAAATGAGGAGCTCCTACAAAGGACGAGACAGAAAATATTGTGGCTGCCTGTTTGCGACAGGCCAAATAGTGACGGGGATGGAACAGAGGAACGAACGGCGTTTGGACCGTTACATATGAGGGAAGAAGAGATATGCCGTTCTGGTGCCTGATAGTGTGAGAGTGTGAGAAGAGTGTGAAGTGCACATTACTGTCGGCCACACCCCCCCCTCTGTGGAATTCAGCCTTGTGTCTGCACCTGTATCTGTATCTGTATCTGTATCTGTATCTGTACCGGGATCTGTATGAGGCTTAAGAGAATAGTGGGACATTGAAACATTGACTCAAGTGTTCAAGTACGCACTCCGCTGGTAGAATGATGAAGATGAAAACAATAGATTGCTCTATACATCAAAGGACTTAAACAGCTTCCCAAAAATAAAAACACAACATCGCTGAAAATAAAGCATTTTTTCTTTCACAACTTACAATGAAATCATTTTAGTTGAAGAGAGAAAGATTTCGGTCGTCCAAATATACAGGTTCATTCACTCGCTAAGAATTGATTAGTCGAACAATCCTTTTTGAAAGACTTTGCTGGGCGTGGCCCGCACGCAGGGGCAATAACAATGGACACGGGAGACTTACAGTAACTCCAATACACTTCATTCACGAAAGGATTCATGTCGTTGTTTAAACAATGAGTAGCTTATATGCAAAATGAACATTCAACATAATAGATCCTGATGACATTCAACCACTTCGCCAGACAATACAATTTCTATAATTACCAAATTGAATAATAAACCTCAACTCACTTCTGCGTTCATCACATTAACCTCAATTTACCACCGCTTTCATCACATTAACCTCAACTCGCCCTTGCTTCCATCACATTAACCTCAACTCACCTCCGCTTTCATCACAATAATCTCAACTCACCACCGCTTTCATCACATTAACCTCAACTCGCAACCGCTTTCATCACATTAACCTCAACTCACCTCCGCTTTCATAACAATAATCTCAACTCACCTCCGCTTTCATCACATTAACCTCAACTCGCCCTCGCTTCCATCACATTAACCTCAACTCACCTCCGCTTTCATCACATTAACCTCAACTCACCTCCGCTTTCATCCTATTAACCTCAACTCGCCCCCGCTTTCATCACATTAACCTCAACTCACCTCCGCTTTCATCACATTAACCTCAACTCACCTCCGCTTCCATCACATTAACCTCAACTTACTTCCGTTTCCATCACATTAACCTCAACTCATTTCCGCTTTCATCACATTAGCCTCAATTCACCTCCGCTTTCATCACATTAACCTCAACTCACCTCCACTTCCATCACATTAACCTCATCTCACCTCCGTTTTCATCACATTAAGCTCAACGCACCTCCGATTTCATCACATTAACCTCATCTTACCTCCGTTTTCATCACATTAACCTCAACGCACCTCCGCTTTCATCACATTAACCTCAACTCACCTCCGCTTTCATCACATTAACCTCAACTCACCTCCGCTTACCCCACATTAACCTCAACGCACCTCGGCTTTCATCACATTAACCTCAACTCACCTCCGCTTTCATCACATTAACCTCCCCTCACCTCCGCTTCCATCACATTAACCTCAACTTACTTCCGTTTCCATCACATTAACCTCAACTCATTTCCGCTTTCATCCCATTAACCTCAATTCGCCTCCGCTTTCATCACATTAACCTCAACTCACCTCCGCAATCATCACATTAACCTCATCTCAACTCCGTTTTCATCACATTAACCTCAACGCACCTCCGCTTTCATTACATTTTCACAAACCTCTCCCATCCATCATTTCCCTTTGTCTGGACCACCTCAAAGTGCTTGCATCTGCTCTCCGACATCTGCCTCATCATCGCCGTTCTAATTTGAATATCGTCCTTGTTGGTCCTTTCCATCCGTGTCACTCCAGCCATCCTTCTCATACATTTAATCTCAAAACCATTCCATCTTATTACATCTTCCTCTCGCATCCCCGCGTCTCAGACCTGTACAACAGGTTGGACAAGTACCCCTTCACAACCGTTCTTTACTTCCTCGCCCAAGGAACTGCACATCATCCTACCCCGCAGTGCGCCCAAAGCTTCACACGCTTCTGTCACTCTACATTACACAGCAGTTTCCAATCTTCTCCACACGAGATGTCCAATCTTCTTCTCACGAGATGTCTAATCTTCTCCTCACGAGATGTCTAATCTTCTCCTCACGAGATGTCCAATTTTTTCCTCACGAGATGTCCAATCTTCTCATCACGAGATATCAAACCTTCTCCTCACGAGATGTCCAATATTCTCGTCACGAGATGTCCAATCTTCTCCTCACGAGATGTACAATCTTCTCATCACGAGATGTCAATCTTCTCCTCACGAGATGTCTAATCTTCTCCTCACGAGATGTCCAATCTTCTTCTCACGAGATGTCCAATCTTCTCCTCACGAGATGTCAATCTCCTCATGGCATAGCAGGTACTTGAACAACGCTTCATCTAAGGTGGACACTGATTCCGATCGCATCGACATTCCTCGAACATCTCATTAGTATACTTTTACCGACATTAACTCGCAACTACTCGACCTAGCTCCCTCCAACACCAACCAACATGACTTTCACCGTGTCTGCCACCAGTGCCGTATCATCAGCAAAACAACAACATACTAAACAAACATCTTCGCCCATTTGCTCCCATTAACTCAAATCCTCGATTTTTTATGCTCGCGTTCACCTCCCTGACCACATTACGCATCCCTATTTCAGTCACATTCCACATTGAGCCAAGCACTCGCCTCTCTTTCAATTTTGACACGTGTTCGGGGGAAAAAACGGACACTCTCTGAACCGCTCTGAACAAATCCACGCCAGTTTCACACAACCGCAACACCCTCCGAAACGCCTACCTGTCTACCCTATAGGTTAATGAAATGCCAACCTGAATGTGTTTTCACGGTTGCAACCGTGAAAACCAATTTCTTCATCGGAGCTACTTTCCCTCAAAAATGTAGTATGTAGAGTAGGGAAAAGAAATTATTCAATTAAATTTTTAACGGAGTGGCATTAACACTTTGTCAACAATTTAATAAACCTGTAAGAGGTTATTCATTTGGAACTCATGGCCGAACATAAATGTTAAAACTAGCTGTACAAATAATTTTTATAGCATATCACAATTTGAAGGGATTTTTTTAGAGAGATATTTAGACTATTTAGATCGTAAAATGTTTTCCACTTTTATTCGTATCCCACGGCTACATCAATTTCGTTAAAAACATTGCCTTGATTCTTGAAACTTTTTTTTTACAAAAAAAAATCACCAATACTCATCAATGTTGGGGTCAATAAATATCAGTTAAGGGAAAAAATAACATTTTATTTGAGTGAACATGCATGATCATACAGTACTCATGGCAGTTCTTTTTACGTGAAATAATTCATAACAAGATCCTGACTGGGAATTTTTCTAATCAGTCTCTGGACGGGGATTGTCACCTGCCATTGAACGCTTTTCCATTAGCTTATTGATAAATTCAATGTTAACGGAGTTCAATCAAATTATTCGATATACATTTAACCATTACATTACGCTTAATCATTACGTTGTTATTCGATTGAAATCATTGCCGTCCGCTCTTGCCTTCATCGTCGGATGATGCTCATATGGGTCGCAGTATATTATGCCTTCCGTCTCTTAACCTCACAAATATGATTCAACTAAGGTACTGAGAACAATATTGTTTATCTGATCGTCAATGTTGTTGCCGGATAAAATCATTAGCATTCCAAATGCCATGCACAAAGAGGAACAAAATAAATCAGGGTCCTGGGTGGAGTATTTTGATTGGCGATACGCGAGGGCCTAATGCCCCATGGCTGCTATCAGATGAGTGGCAACTTATGACTACATGGTATGTAGGAGAGAAAACACTGGCAACATATGTCAGAGAGTAACGTGGGCTGCGCACAACGATAGCCTGAAGCACGTGGGTGGGCGGGACTGTTTAAAGCAACCGTTGGTTGTACACAACGCTTTCATAGAAGACGTTGGGGGTCGGCACTGTGTGAGGCTGACGATGGTGTACACCAAGTCTGCCTCGAACACGAGGATGAGCGGCGCTGTGTGAGGCAATCGTTGCTTGCTACACACAGCGCCTGGGTGGTAAGTCGGTTGGTGGCACGGTGACAGGCAAACATTGGTGCACGCAGTATCTGCCCTCCTCCGTGGACACAGTGCTACTCATAGTAGTTAATGTGTAGCCAAAACAGCCCTGGAGATAGGTGGGGCCGGAACAGCTCGGAAGATGTGGAGGCCGAAACAGCCCTGGAGATAGGGGGCCGAACAGCCCTGGAGATCCTGTACACGAAACAGCCATGGAGACCCTATAGCCGAAACAGCACTGGCAGCGTCTCTTTTGGCCAAATCGGCCCTGATAATTGTTGTTGATTGTTTATGATTACGTGTTGTATATAATTCTTTATTAATAGTATATTTCTATATTTATTTATTTTGATATCGCATTATTTAGTGTCGCAGGCACCGCTGGTATTTCAATGGGTACTTATTGCTAGTCTTTGCTAGACCTTTAACTTATTTAGGGTTTTATTTTGTGACACTTATAGAGTTGTGATAGGATTTTATTCTTTTAAATAGTATATGGTATTGTTGTATTTAATTGATTTGACTGCATGTGTAGGATTCAATTCTTTTTTAATAGTATACATATATAATAATTTATAGATCGTATTATTTAGTGTCGCAGGCACCGCTGTTATTTCAACGGGCATTTATTGCTCGAACATTAATTTATTTAGGGTATTATTTAATGATGTTGATACCGCTGTAATAGGATTTCTAATTGCTTTCATTGCTCGATCATTATCTAATTTAGATATGTTGACCAAATGCGTAATGATCATATGCGGTATTATGTAGATTTTTCGTTATTATAGAGCAAAAGCGTTAGTATTGGATTAAATCCAGCTGCTTTTTCCCCCCACTGTATGTGTGTATATATTTTCACAGTTACGCCAGTACACATCGTTATTTATGATACAAATAGAAGGCGCTGCAATAGTACGTCCCCGTATTTTCAATCCGTATGACTGTGGACAATGAAACATATATGTTCAAGTTTAAAATTATTTACCAACTAAACCAATATATTATATATTTTCAACCAATTATGAATGTTTTGAATGATATTTAGTCATTGTTATATGCGATATACAAATCAAATCTCTCCACACGGCTCTATTTTACGTATTTTTTTAAATATCACACAGCATATACACACATACACAGCATATACACACATACACGAACTTTGGCACCTGTGCCGGCACTATCTAGGCATATACTGGGTCGAAATGACGTCGCATCAAGGTACACTGTTTTGTCTTCACTAGCTTTATAAACGAGTATTTGGGCTTGGGTATGGAACATGTATTTTTCACATATATGTTCATGTGTAATTTTTTTTATTCATTACATGGTTATAATATATATAGGAACATTAACATCAATATATTAGGAACATTTTCATCTACAAATAATAGTGGATAAAATCCTAGCGCTTGTTTTCTGTTGTATGTATATATTTTTCACAGTTACGTCAGAACACAACGTAATTCATGATACAAATAGAAGGCAGTGCATTGATACGTTCACGCATTTTCAATTCGTATAGCTGTGGAAAATGAAACATGCATATTCAGGTTTATATTTAGCTATTTATTACATAGTTGTATAGTAGCATGGTTACAACATCTTAGGAACCTTTACATCAATCTATTTTATTCATATTAGGAGCAGTTGCAGGGGTATCCCATCTTAGGAATATTTACAGTTACGACATCTTAGGTTCATTTACTAAATAAAACCTGAGGACATGGATTACTTTCGTCACTCACGCGACTGTACGCGCCAAAGACGGCTTCCCGAGGCTTACGTCTTTTCCAAGTTCAATTCATGTTTGCATCGACATCATCATCCACGATACAACGCTTTCTTTTTTTAGTGACGGTAGGTTCAACTTCAATGGATTTTTGGGGGGGAATGTCTGGATGCCCATAGGCAAGAGTTGTGCACCCGTCCACATAGTAGCGCTTCTTTTCATTCATACTGAGGCAATTTTTAATAGTGCGTACAGTTTGAAGCTGGCATGGTTGTGCGCGAATGTTGTGTATGGTCCCAAAGTGTGTGAACGTTTTCTGGCTATGGATGTCTCTGTAGTGTTTATGTCTGATTTTCGCTTGTGTCTGGTAAAATACATCTATTACAGCTGATTTTGTGGCGTCGGACTTCAGTAACATACTGTAACACTTTGGTTGCAAGCAAATGATTTTACTCGGGTAGTCGTTGGCTGTTTCACTTTTCAGTAGTCTCAGCTGTCATTTCTTTGTTGCATCGTAAAAAGGATGATTTTTTTGGGGGTAGTTGGAAAAGTCCATGTACTTTTTAGCCGGAGGAGCTTTACGCATTTCAGTCTCATTGTCGGCCTCCCCTTTGAACTGGAGCAGCAACGAGTCTGTGTCCGAGTTAATGAGCGAGACGTTGTCACCGTATTTGGGTTCCAGTGTGTCATAAGTGAAGCTGTAGCATTTTGTTTAGCATTTTTCAAGCACGTAGAATCCAACTTGGAGTACGTAAACCCTTCGGACATTTTTCTACAGTAGGACACTGTCATCGCAGGTAGTATAGGCAACAGCCATACAGTAGCAGTCAATTGAAGCGGTACCACTGCCTCGCTAGCATAGCGGTAGACCTCTATCCATCACTGTCAGACTCAGATCCTAACTAGTGACCCCCTCCACTCAGGAGTGCCCTCAAATCGCTAGATTTCATCTCTACACGCCAGTTTACAGAACCATGAATCGCTCCCCGTATATAGTCCATTCGAGAATTAGTCCGCTTTCTGTTTGGAACTGATGAGATATACATGTACATATCTACGATACCTAAGGCAACCAAGTGCCATTTCAATTGCAGGGTATTTATCGCATTTTCAATGCAAGGCAGGAGACGTTGTATTGCAAATCATTGCAAGCCCTGTTGCATAACTGCAATTCAATGCTAGGCATTCGAGTTATATTTATGTCATTGCAAACAAACATTTATAAGTTATATTCTAGTGATAATATATTTATAAAACATATATATTAGGGAATTACATGGGTTTATAATTTATACGGGAATATAACTATTCACTCCGAAAATCAATAGTAGCAACTGTGCGTAACAAAAGTAATGACTTCGATCACCCCTCTGGTCTTATCTTGATCGGCGGTGTCAGAGGTACTCGGCAGCCTCTTTCTTGGTTGGAGGTGTCGGCTCATCATATTGGTGTAGGATTCATCATCTGGGTGTGTTTTTTCTCCGATCTATAAGGTTCTAGACTGCTGCCCTTAGTACACATTTTAGATAGATAGATACCTTTGGGAGTATTGTATTCATCCCTTCAATACCTTCCTTTGTAAACAAAAGTTTGTTTCTAGACTTCAGTGAGTTTTTCTATTTATAGTAACATGTTTATGACATCGAATCTTTTCAGTTTCTTTCTTGCTGGCGCCGATATTCCTATTCAGTATATTTGCGCAGATATCCGAAATATGCCTAATTCTCCTACCCCTCAATCGTTTGAAACATGATTTTCTCTCCATCAATTTTGAAACAAAGTCAGGCATACATTGTATTTTATTGTATAATTTTGCACTTCTTATATATGATACCGATCTATCATCCCATTTGATAATTCGATTCTTTTCAACTTGATCAGTTTTTTTTTCACATAAGGTTTTCTTGATATCACTATCACACGTTTCAATATCACTGCAACTGGGTTCCATTTCACTTAATTTGTCACCTGTTTTACCCATATTTTCAGTATTTTCCATATTGTCTGAGGTTTGGGCCTTCTTCCCCTAATTCGATTTAGTCATTTTCACCTTATCTTCATTCATACTACGGTTGAGTGTTAGTGTCATCGCACTTTCTTTTCTGCTCGCACCCTGTTGATCACTTTCTATCGCGTTATTTTGGAAACCCAGGTCCGGTTCAGTATGTTCTATCAATATGCTCTTTGCATTCTTAGAGCTTGTATTTTATCGTTCATTTTTAATATTATCATACGCAAGATGATAGCGTCGTTTGAGAAGACGTTATAACCCGAACGTGGAACTTGATTTGCTCAAATTTATCTCGGCAGTGCAAATAACACATACCCCCTATGTTATCCTTTACATAAAAATATTTCTATGTCAAGCTTAGCGACATCCTTACACAAAGATAGCAGACCGTTTACTGAACGAGAACAAATCCTACTCCTATTTATATTTACTTTAATAGGC
Organism: Gammarus roeselii; assembly: GCA_016164225.1. NCBI lineage: Eukaryota > Metazoa > Arthropoda > Malacostraca > Amphipoda > Gammaridae > Gammarus > Gammarus roeselii. The sequence goes on from SDVV010037296.1 coordinate 9,536, forward strand.
ATATACAGGGACGATGACGGCATCGTTGGCAGCACCATGTAGCTATTTACAGGGTCGGTACTGGTACCGTTGCCGACACCATGCAGCAATTTTTATGGTCGGTACAGGCACCATGTAGACACATGTAAACATTTTTTGTATGTATATACGGACTCGGTTAACATCTGGATCTTTTTTTTCTCAATAGGTTTGTGATGTAGGGAGACCGTTTACCTAACCCATCCCAACCTAACCCATCCTAATCCCATCCTACCCTAACATTGTATTTTATAATTTCCAGTTTTTCATACTTATGTTAGTTTTCTTTCAATAATTTATTCGTTATACATATCAAATCACTCCACTTAGCTCTATTTTACGTTTTTTTTCAATATCGCACACTATGTACAGACATAACTATTTTATACGCATATAACGGGTCGGTATCGGGACCGTCGCCGGCACCAGTGCCGGGAATACATACACACATTTACACTCATACACACGCTCGTTCACCTTCTGTAACATTTTACATCTGATCTGTGATTTCTATTAAGACTGATACCCTTTCTTTTGTTACAAGATATTTTAGGTGGTTCAGTTTTTACGTCATGTTGAGGTAAAAGATCTAGTCATTCTCTCCTAACCTTACCAATAATTGTAAAGTTTGTATTCAACTTCCGTGCCACGTATGATGTTCAGTCATTGACTTGTGTTTTATAAATAAATGAACCTCTCCACTTGGACTGTATTTTTAATCTATCATTTACAGTTTGAATGCACTCATAATGGTTTGATCTAGCAAATTGCATTCATTTTTCATATGCAAGTTACATCGTTTGTTTGATTGTTTTAGGTATTTTCATTTGATTCTTAATTTTTTTACACAATTATACATGACTTTTACATGTTATTCACACACATCAAAACCTAACCGAACCTGACTTTATGTATGGTATTCAGTCATTGATATATACATATGAAGCCCTCCACACGACTCCAAATTTCACTTCAACACATATGTTATTTATTTCGTTGTCATTCTCGACCCATATTAGTTAGCAGAGAGGCCCCATTTTCAAACTAAGACGGTATACCCCCTGAAACCGCTCCTAATATAATGAAAATAGGTTGATGTAAATGTTCCTAAGATGTTGTAACCATAGTACTATGTAACTATGTAATAAATATATACATATAAACTTGAACATATAAGTTTCATTGTCCACAATCATACGTATTGAAAATGCGTGAACGTATAAATGCATTGCCTTTTATTTGTGTCATAAAAGACGTTGTTAACTGACGTAACTGTGAAAAATATGTTCATACACTTGAAAA
>SDVV010037297.1:0-10855 GCA_016164225.1 Gammarus roeselii
GATGATTGCTCTCTGACGTGTACAATAGCCACTAGCGTGGATGATTGCTCTCTGATGTGTACAATAGCCACTAGCGTGGATGATTGCTCTCTGACGTGTACAATAGCCACTAGCGTGGATGATTGCTCTCTGACGTGTACAATAGCCACTAGCGTGGATGATTGCTCTCTGACGTGTACAATAGCCACTAGCGTGGATGATTGCTCTCTGACGTGTACAATAGCCACTAGCGTGGATGATTGCTCTCTGACGTGTACAATAGCCACTAGCGTAGATGATTGCTCTCTGACGTGGTTTGCAGTTAGGTACTCATCTGTATTGGGAACAAAGCGTGAAACTATTATTCAACATATTACAACTACCAGTAAAAACACTTTTGGATTTATAACATCCAAATAGTAGTTGTGGTAGGCCTTGGATGAGCTGAAGAGTCTATTCCAGCAGTATTCCAAAATTAGCCCAACCTAGATGAGGGGTCAGTCGTTCATGGGCTGCCGGGTGCTTAAGGTTCCAACAGAGGTTGTTGCCACCTTGGCGGCAATAATACCAGTCACATTATCTTAGTAAGGGCGAGGATTAGTCTCCCAGTGTTTATCGAGGCGGTCTTAAAGTTGTTGACGTTATTACTGTTCACCATATCATGTGGTGAACGGTTTCAAATTGTTGGTATCTTGATTGGAAAGAAGTTCTTAGCCACTGATGATCTGAATGGATTTATCTGCAGTTCTATCCATTATTTCTGTTCCTTGGGTTATGATCTCGGTCAAAAGGCCCTCCGGACTAGATCTAGTAAGCCCGTTTAGGAATTTGAAGGTTTCTATCACCTGACATCTAAGTCGTCTTCTTTCAAGTGATATCTGTTCAAGTTCGTCGAGTCTTTGTGGATGTGTCTTATTTCTCAGTCCCGGAATCATTTTCTATTTGCTCGGTGCTGAACACGTTTCTTTTTGTTGATATCCCCTCTTAGGTGAGGGGACCAACACTGTACTGCAGATTCCATTTGAGGCCTGACGAGTGAAGTATTTAATGGAAGCACGATGTCCCTGGATTTATAGTGGAAGTTTCGTGATATAAAGGCGAGGACTCTATTGCCTTTCTTGTAACTGGCTTCCCCTAGGTTTTTCCTCTTCAGATCTTTGGTGCTTAATATTCCAAGACCTCGTTGTTGGTCGACTACAGTCATGACCTGGTCTGCCATAATGAAAGCAGAATTTCGATTTCAAGATCCGATGAGCATAAAAGTGCATTTTTCAATATTTAGGTTCATTTGCCACTTATCAGACAAGTCCAATAGTTTATTAAGATCTCTTTAGATAGTTATGTGATCCTACTCACAGTCCGCTTTGCAGCAGAGTTTGGTGTCATCAGCAAATTTGTATAACTTACTGACGATGCCAGAGTCGAGGTCATGTATATAGATTATGAAGAGAAGGGGCCCAAGAACACTGGTCTGGGGTACTCCTGATGTTACCGTAGCCCACTAACTTTTTCCTTGTCCGACAGAAACCCGTTGCTTGTGGCCCGTAAGCCAATTTTGAAGCCACCTGGTCACGTTTCCAGTTTTGCCAAGCGCTTCCACCATTCTAAGAAGCGGTCATTGGGGACCTTATCAAACGCTTTTTGAAAGTCAAGATAAATAAGGTCGACAGCTTTGGTTTCATTGTATATCTCAGTGATCTTATTGAAAAAGTCCAGGAGATTAGACTGGCAGCAAAGTTTGCATTCGAAGCCATGTTGAGTTTCTTTGATGAGGGTGTTTCTCTCTAAGTGACATGCTATACTTGTCTTTATCAATCTTGTGAGACTGATTGGTCAATAGTTTCCTGGCTCTTGCCTACTACCCTTGTTGAATATAGCTATGATGCTTGTTGTTTTCCAATCTTTTGTAATAATCCCAGTAATCATACACCTGTTAAAGGACTCTGTCAGTACATCACTAATGATTTCGAAGAGGTCCGTAACATTCCCGGATGCAGGTCATCTGGTTCTGTTGATTTGTAGATATTCAGTTCGCTGAGTTGTTCCTCTACTTCACCAACGAGGAAATTAATATTTTCCAATGGTTGCACTTTTCCAGGGAGTTCGACTTCTGAGATATTATTAATATTCTCGCATGTGAAGTCAGTTACAAAGTATTCGTTGAGTATCATTGACATGACTGCATTAGATGATTTTAGATCCCCTGCACTATTTCGTAGAAGGTCAATGCTGTCACGAACAACATGTCTCTCGTTCACATATGCATAGAAATCTTTAGGGATGCTTGGCCGCTTTAGCAAATCTTTTTTCCTTGTTTCTTTTGGCGCTTCTGACAACTTTCTTCACGCATCTACCAGCCCGCTCGTACAATTGTTCCGACTCTGGTGTCAGATTGGTTTTGTGAACTTGGTGCAATGTCTGTTCGGCGAGCAATTACTTCTTAAACTTCTTTATGCAGCCAAGAGGGATTGTTAATTTGTATTTTTCTCTTCGGGATATAAAGCTTGCTTTCTTGCACCACCCAAGAAACGCAAAGCATTCATCAGCGGTCCTGCCATCGAATTAGGACCTATTATTTTTTTAACTGTAACCAGTTCTACTAGTTGTTCTTCAGTCGATAGAACAAGATCCAAGATGTTAGGCCCCCTGGTTGGTTCTTCCACGTACTGTTTTAGGTTGTTATTATTGACGAGTCGTATCATCCGGCCACCTCGTAATTCAGCTTCCAGTATTGTCCAACTGATGTCAATCCCCCATCAAGATACTTTCAAATAATGAGGAACATCGAAGAGAACATCTTCTCACCCTACTGTTATTCTTGCCCTCTCAAGGGTTAATACTGAAAATTGTACTAGTATACTATTAAAATTTTCAGTATTAACCCTTGAGAGAGCATAATGTTGACCTGGATTACCTGGTAAGTTATTGTTGCTATTGCCCTGCGAAGCATTGAACAAAGGGTTTATTTGACATGAAGCACTGACCCTCTGCCTCTCTTGTTTGGAGAAGGCTTGTCTACGCAGAAGGTCCTGAGTCCTTGAAGGCCTATTTCCGCCTGGAGATTCCGGTCATTCATATCCAGCCATGATTCGTTGATTCCAACTATGTCATATTTGTTTTTATTATCATAGCTTGAAGAAAATCCATCTTGGACATTAGTGACTGCATATTTCCTAGTAGCACTTTTATTTTTCCTCTTCTATCTGTTTTGGTCGACGCCTTACAGTATGTTGAGCTGCGCCAAGAGTCACTCGATTCACTACCACAAATTCTACTGCTGCCTGACCAGTTATTTTGCCAGGGTTTGCCTAGGTAGCCGTACGAATTCCTGCTACTTGCTCCTTGTTGTGTTCGTTTTGGTCACGTGTTAGACGTTTCCATTCGTTGCTTGGGTGGCGTCGTTTCCCGGTCCTCTTTTTGTGCTCATCAAAGACTGTTTCCTGTTGTAATAGTTTTCTACTGCATTGCTGAGTAAGATACCGAACTGCGTCTTGCCGCGCGTATTGAGATGCCTTTTATCACGCTGGAATAATGCATGTATTTTCTTCAAAAACATGTTCGGTATATACATAACATGGCCCTGCTTCGTTGGCTATCTTTTACACGGGACAATTGAAGTACTTTATCCTGTCACGAATATTGTTGGTAACGCATATTGTTGGCAAAATGCCGGTAATAATACCAATATCGTTTGTTTTATTTTTTTATCGATTGTAGAATTTATTTGTACATATCAAGAAGCGCTTCTGAGCAAAATAGTTGATAGGGCGTGTTAACTTCCAGGTTCTCAAAACCTAATTGAACCATAAAGAGGTCATTCTCTTGGTGCTCAACTTTTTAACTTGATTGATGAGGATCTGCACAGGGGCACCAGGACGACAGAGCTCTTTTCTATTCGTCTTTCGTTGTTTGAACTTCTTGTTTTGGTGTTTCAATGTACCTTCGCCAACCATAAAACACACCTTACCAATTTCTTCCTGATTGAGTCGGTCGTAAGAGTTCTTCATTAAGAGGGCATTTCCCGCCGTGCTATTTAGCAGTATCCCTCCTCTACTGTTTTTTTCGTTGACCCTCACCCAGCCATCTTTCTGTTGACCTCTGCCGTATGCATTTCCAGTACGTGATAAGATGTAGTAGGTAGCAACGGTCGTCTGGGGTTGCTTGGAGAATATTCACAGAGAAATGATAGGATGGGTGACAAGAGTTGAAAAAAAAAGGATGGGCAGAGAAGGGCTTGCGGGGTATTCAATGAGGAAGGAGGCGTTATGCGTAGAGGGAACTCACACAGGAGTGTGTGTGAGTTGTTTATATGTAACTAATAGCAATAGGTACTGTCACACTTTGCTTGAGCTCCTCCAATTACCTAACTATTATATTTATGGTCTGAAACAAAGTCACAATTTGACATTCGTAACTCGCAAGCCTCGTCTCTGCCGCAGTTTTGGCAAAACAATGGATGCATCTTCTGTTCCGGTGCATAGACGGCTCGAAATCAAAATGTACTGCGAAATACATCTTGTTGTAACTGGAACATGGGAAGGTTCAACGCATTTTTGGGTAGTGACCGTTCACGGTGCTGTACACTAATGTAAGGTTGACGGGACGATAGGAAGAGGAGGGGGAGGGAGGACAGGGAGAAAGTTTTGTGCTAGGTCTGCCTCTTGTTATCAGTCCAGGAAGTCCGTATTAGTTCCGCCGCAATCAACTGTTCCAAATGCACCGGCTAGCTTCTACTCTTTGTACATTTCGTATGGTGATGGTATGAATTTAAACGCAAGTCTATCACGACACTTTTTTCCTCTTGTTAATTTAAATCAAACATTAGCTCTCGAGGTATTTTAATTAGGTTTCAATGGTGTGCCTCTGTACATTTACTAATTTCCCATTGAGGTCTTACCAACTATGAAATTTACGTATACAAGTTTGACAACACTGCTCAATTATAACAGCACCACGACAGTAACACTAATACCACTGCCATTGATAGCACAATTGCCAATGGAAAGAAAATTTATATAGGTAGCACTGCTTATCAGCAGAATTTTCACTTCCTGAATTTATTTCTACACTTGTACTTTTCTTCTTGCTGAGAGCCAAGGAAGCACACATCCGGTTGCGGTGGTGTTTAGAGGCAGACTGTCTTTTGGCTTCCTCAGTCCTGCGGCTTCCATTTTTCGCAACATCCAAAATTTAATAAGTATTTATCTACTCATGTACCTACCGTTAAATTTGAGTTTTCTACAGAAACTGCCGTTGATAACGAATTTTCTACTAATGCTATTGTAGCAATATAATTTTCCTACCAAGTTCCGGTTTGAAACGAGCATTCCCGTTCAAACCACATGCATTTGTTTGAATATTAATTTATGATCTATGGTCTTGTTTGATCTAAAATGACTGTCAAAACACATGTTTGAAAATAAATTTACAGCCTAAAACTTAATGTTCGAACATGAATTCCGTGCCATGTAAATGAACAAAACATTTCAAAATTAATTTCTTACTTAGCTCGTGATAGACAATAAATTGCCTGCTTAAGCATCTAACCTCCATGCCGACGAGGATGACACTGGATAGGTTGCCGTCACACAGCGTTGGCAGCAGCTCCTCCAGCTCTGCCGTCATCATGCTGAACTTGGACTTAGGATAAACCAACACCGCCTCGTACAACTCGATATCCTTGACGGTGTGGCCCAGCTGGTCCGGCGACTGCTCGGACACCACCAGAGGCACCAGCAGGTGGCTGCACCCCGCCATCTGGTGGACAAAACGGGTAATGCCATAGTGGATATTGATGCCTGTCTAAACGGACTACGCTTGTACATTACTAAAAATCGACGCTGTTCACCTAAGGAAATTGTGTTTCAATATCCGGGCAACGATGGGGAAATCAGTCAACCCGCCAATTATAATTTTCTCATGTTGGTATCTGTTCAAATCATCGTTGCAAGTCATCAGACAACAAAGGTTATGATAGAGCATCGGCCAAAAGTGTTGCATTTAAATGCTAAATTGATTTGGGAACATATTCCCATTATGTAATTAATTTCGCTCTAGATGAAAAAATTCTGCCATGAAGGACCCACCGTCCGAGCTACTCATGCAAACGAGGTGTATAAAAAATATGATCGACATGTTAATACATATTACAAGGCAAGTACGTATACTCTGACTGCGTCCAGCCCTCACAAATGCATGAAACTGCTGAATGCGTCCGGCTTCTCTAAAAGCATGAGACTGCTGAATGCATCCAGCTCTCCCAAAAGCATGAGACTGCTGAATGCATCCAGCTCTCCCAAAGGCATGAAACGGTTGAATGCGTCCAGCTCCCCGAAAGGCATGAGACTGCTGAATGCGTCCAGCTCCCCGAAAATATTGAGACTGCTAAATGCGTTCAGTTCACCCAAAGACACGGCTGCTGAGTGCGTCCAGCTCTCACAAAGGCTGTTTGCAGTCGTTCATGTGAAATCGAATACGCTCCCAACTCTAAGCCTCAAGCTATCTTATATGAGTGGATTTTCTGGAACACCTACCTATATAAGGTGCGTCTTCAACTCGAAGCCTCTCCCTATCTTTTATAAGTGTGGGCGTGTCCCACTGTGGGACACGCACCCACACTGGATGTATCCTCAACTCGAAGATCCACCCTATCATCTTAACGGTTTTTTTTTAAGCCCACCTACATAAGGTGTGTCTTCAACTCGAAGTCTCCTCACCCTAGCTTCTACAAGGCGATCTTCTAGAACACGCAGCAACATAAGTTAAGGCCTCAAATCAGGGCCTTACCCTATCATGTATGAGGGTATCTTCTAAAATACCCACCCACATAAAGTGCATCATTACCTCATTACCTCAATCTATCTTCTACAGAGTGTTTTCTAGTGCATGCACCCACATGAGTTGAGTCCTCAAAATGATGTCACACCTTATCTTTAACAACGGGATTTCTAGAACACGCACATACATCATAGTTTCAAACCTATCCCTTTCTTTAACAAGAGGGTCATTTAGAACAAGCACCCTCACAAAGTAGCGACCTCAGCTTCAAGCCTCTCCTTAGCTTCACCCTCTTGAGCAACCACCATCAAAAGCTATGTACTCAGCACAAAGCCTTTTCTATCTTCTAATAGGACACGCACCCATTTTTGTACAGTACGCTTCTTCTATAAAGAGGCATTTTCAAGAGAACGCACCATCATAAGGAACGTTCTAAATTCACATTATCTCCCTACCTCCAATGGAGATGGTCTCGCAAATGCTCCCACATAAGGTGCACATTCAACACCAAACCTCTTCTTATCTTCTAAAGCGTCATTTTCGAGAATGGACCAACTTCAGGTGAGTTCTGAACTCAAAGCTTCTCCCTTTCGTCAATAGAATTCCTATCGAGAACGAACCCACGTAAGGTGTGTATTTAAAGAAAGCCTTTTTTAGCTACTGAGATGTCTTTCTAGGACACTCACACAAACACCGTATCCAACGCATCGAGAAATGGTGATCAAGAAACAGTGTTCTTGCGGGATCGAGAAACAGAAGCTTCAATTACGAGCTCAGCCCATGGAATCGAGTACCTACCCAGCAACCAAACAAGAAACGGGCATAGGGCCTCAAAGATGGCGTCCAAGATAAAAAGGGCACATCGTACCGTGCAAAGCAGTAAGAAATGCCGCAGCTTATCAGTAAGGTGCTTGAAGAGAAATTCTAAATACAAACAAGGTAATACCTCAATCTTGTACACAAAGGTAAAAAAAATCGCTAAAATTGCTTATATTAATCAACTACCTGCCACTATTTCCGCTAAAACCAATTGTGTGGAGTTGTTAAAAGTTGCTGACATATTTAACGGTTCAATGTAATAAAGCTGTATATACTTCTTTTTGAAATAGATTTCGCTCCCAACCCGTTCAGGACGGGAGTAGATTATTTGCTTACTCATCACATTCATACAATTAATTTCACTCACCAGTTTCTTAGTGTTTATCACGACCTCCGAGAAGCGCTGGAGGACGTCTTTGTACTTCTCCTGGACATCGCAGATGAAGAGCGCGGTGCGACGGCGGTCCAGGGCACCCAGCTCCAGGCGGGAGGCTGGAAACGGCTCCATGAGGCAGGGCTGGAGCGCGTTAGGATGGAGTGGAAGGCAAGTCAGGGTCTGTGAATGGCAGGTGATGAGGACGCTGATGTTGTTCAGACGTTGATGCAAACTCCGGCAGAAACTGGTAGCAAACTCCAGGAAAGACTGGTAGCAAACTATAGAGGAGACTGTTAACGAACTCAGGGGAGACTGGTGTTGAGAGAAACCTCACTCTGAAGGCTATAGGAGGTTACCGAGATGTAGCGAAGAGGAGGGCAAAAGAAGGACAATTAGAAGTGTTTCAATTGGAGATGAAGCGGATTCGATCACTGTACATAAGAAGATTGGCGCTGACTGGATCGAAATAATCATAAGCGATCTCTGGAAATGAAAAGTTCATTTTTTTTCTCAATTAAAACGTTCATGTCCGTCGAAAAATGAAGATGGGAAATGTAAGGGATAACTATTGTTCATCAACTCACCCTATTTTTTTTTACTAACTTATCATTGATTAAAGCCATTGCAATTCATAAGTTGAATCAGTAATTGAACATACGTCAATCGTGATGTTTGAAGCACCTAATTGAAAAAATAAAATTTAAATGAGATAGCCGTACTCTCGAGACGGCACAAACACGCATACGCACGGGTTCTGGACAAAATTATTTGATACAATAACTAACACTGTCATGTTAAGCGAGGGATGTTCCCATTACGTTCAAAGTTATTTTTTTGTGTTTTTTGTTATATATATTTTTTTGTTCAGTTGCCTTTGCTCTAAACAATCCACGAACTGCAACGTTGAACAATTGGTTATTCTCACGAGCTAGGCTTATCGAATGTTATTCCTACCAACCGCTGTGTGTATAACCAAGGCATTTACATACTGTCTGAGTCACATACTCGCAGCCCTCGCATGCGAGTAGGCCATTCGCACCCTAGGAAGGAGGCCTCGGACGGCCTCATGTTTACGGTCTGGGCCGCATACTCGCAGCCCTCGCATGCGAGTAGGCCATTTGCACCCTAGGAAGGAGGCCTCGGACGGCCTCATGTTTACGGTCTGGGCCGCATACTCGCAGCCCTCGCATGCGAGTAGGCCATTCGCACCCTAGGAAGAAGGCCTCGAACGGCCTCATGTTTACGGTCTGGGCCGCATACTCGCAGCCCTTGCATACGAGTAGGCCATTCGCACCCTAGGAAGGAGGCCTCGGACGACTTCGTGTTTACGGTCTAAGCCGCATACTCGCAGCCCTCGCATTTGAGTAGGTCATTCGCATCCTAAGAGGGAGGCCTCGGACGGCCTCATGTTTCTGATTAAAAAATTTAAAATTAAGTTGTTTGTAAATTTTTCAATAATTGCAGGTCTGTCGAGGCTGCTTAAACACCAAATAGTTATGAAGCACCAAAATTCCGCCTTCAGACTTTGCTAGCGATGATCTTTTACTATACTGATATGAAAACAGTTTCGGGAGAGATAAGAGGTGAAGCAAAATAATATAAAAACTATTGTACTCGGCTTCATGTATAAATATTTGTCAAAAGAGTGGCTCAAATATCACCAAGACTAACATAGCGTGTTTTGAGACTGATCGCAATATCTTGCGACCAAAACCTGATATAAAGTATGCTATTTATGTGCACACAATGCCATTGTTTGAAGGTAAACAATTGTTAGCGAATAAAGCATCCAAAAGGTCATTCATACATGGATTACTGACTGGCAGTTGTGTTGCTGCAAAGCGTCGACGCATACCTCATGTTTCAGATCAGATGTACATGAAACAAACTTATGAGAAAACAAGTGTGACTCAGATCCGAGTCATCTAAAAGCGTGTGCATCACACTACAAATAATTGCTTAAGGGTGGGAACAATCCATGCAGTTGGGGCTTCAACACGGCGCAGCAAGCGAATAGCAAACATTATGGGAAAAATTGATTGTTCTCAAATTTCCGTCGTTCAAATTTAATTAAAAAATAATAAAAAGAATACAACTTGGCATAATTTCTGTATCGTTCTCAATTAACACGCTTTTTGTGTTTCTGAGGTGGCCCACACAGAAAGCAATGAGACTTGCTAGAGGCGTAAATAAACCTGAAAAATCTTGGTTTAATGAAGAGGCAGCAAAAGGCATCTCCCCGCATGACGACGCACATATTGGGAAGCCACATATGAACACCGCCACATATTAACACCGTCAAGAGATGTGTGAAAGACCCTTTGCAACCGGACACCCGCTCATCTGAACAAAATCAACAGGCAATTGGCTGGTAAACCGGTGTATATAGTGGGTGTCCGAGATGTGGGGATTTATATACCGCCAATAAATCCATGACCAATGTACGTATTTTACCGTACATGGTCAGAAAGTTACGACAACTGAAGGTCTTGACATTTAATTAAATTGAATTTACTTTAAATTTACAGGTCAGCATCAAAGTGACCACAAGTGTTTTCTTCGTTCAACGACACTGCGGCGCAAGCTATGAAGAGCTCAGAGCAGTCGAACTTCCTCCATTGTTGCAGCTGTTTCGTCAACCATCCTTTGTAAATCGTCCTCAATTTTGAATTCTCCCCGAGCAGCCTCATCATCCGTTCCACCCCTGAGCAGCCTCATAATCCGTTCCACCCTCGAGCAGCCCCATCATCCGTTCCACCCCCGAGCAGCCTCATCATCCGTTCCACCCCCGAGCAGCCTCATCATCCGTTCCACCCCCGAGCAGCCTCATCATCCGATCCACCCCCGAGCAGCCTCATCATCCGTTCCACCCTCGAGCAGCCTCATCATCCGTTCCACCCCCGA
>SDVV010037298.1:0-10855 GCA_016164225.1 Gammarus roeselii
ATATTAATATTCAGGCTAACACTGCCTCATTTGAAACACTGAGGCAATTTAGAATTGTTATTCACACAAAAGCACGTTTCTTTGTAGTCCCTGGAAGTTGCATATGAACAAGCGAAAGAAGACGGTATGCAAGTGTAAACGAGGGTACACGAACGAGAGCAATAGCACAATGAAGCATGCGATATGTTTCTTCTGTAGAAATAACTGTTTTTCCGCAGGTTTGAAATCAAGTTTGAAGACAAACATGATGAACGCTCCACTACACAGGAGTAAGAATATGAACGAATGGGTTCCAAGACTTTGCTAGAAAATTCACGTGTGGAAAATCCCAAATCATTGGTACTCAACAGTCTCAATTGATACTTTTTCGATGAATCATTCGAAAAGTTTCTGATAATCTCGGTTGTCGTTCTGCTGAACCAGCCCATCCACAGATTCCTCAAAGTCGTTGATCATTGTTCTAACTGGTCCAATCATTTACTGTACTAGTCCAGCCTGGCTTCATTTTTGTTCTCCAATTGGTGTAAAATGAGTGCCGGCAACGGAATTTAGGCCCGCTCTCATTACCTCCTATCGGCGGACAATTGTATCTTGAAGAAGAAAAAAAAATCGAGGCAGGAGGATACCTTGCAGACTGGAACGCAGGACATGACTTGCGCTAGCTTGCATTGATTCGAATTAAATTAAAATACATATTTTCTTTAACAAATGCGAAGGAAAACTACATTTGAAAGGATATGTAGATGATGTATATTTGATGGTCAGTTATAAGCTCAATTTTGTTTTTCAGTTCAATCACACTTCTAGATTTTATATTCAATGTTGTTTAATTGTTTTTTTTCTGTTTCTTTGATTATCTAAGATACGTATTGCATGTTATAAATGTTTAAATGACTTCCTAGATTTATCAACGTTGGACTTGTAATTGAGAACAGTGAAGCGGGGAAAATCAGTTGAAGTGTCAAATAGATTATCACTCCAATGATTCGCAGGAATAATTGTCATACACTTCGCTTAAGATCCACCGTTGGGAGTTTCCTATGGTAAGACGCTAATTACATTCTTCCCCTAAGCACACACATATGATCATCTCACCGCTCCAGAGCCTGGAACCAGGAGGGGAGCCCGACGTCTTCCTTTGTGTTCACGGACGGACTGATGCCTCCCGATGATCCTAATATACTCTAAGATACGTTCTGTATCGTTCGTCACTAATTTGGACATCTGACACTGAAATGACTATTTGATGTCGGAGGTCGACATTCCAGAAAACTGGCATGCAAAAAACCTAATATAATATTTTTTTTATGTTACATTTCTTTTTAGTTCAGAGCCCGGCCGTGATGGCATGTATGTTTAGGAAGATTTGAAGGAATGCGAATTGTAGATACAAATTTAGCCACCAAAATAATTCCTCTGAATTGGAGTATCTCTACTGAAATCAAATCAGTCATAGCGCATGAACTCCTTTGAGACTGTTCATCAATGTCAATAACTGTCACATGCTGAACAAACTTCGTCGTCGATCTAATCGAATCGTGAACACATTAATTTTATCGATTATTCATGTTGCGAATGACATCTTAATCACAGCTCATCGTATACAGACACCTTGAATATCAACAAACGTTCCAAACCGTAGTGCTAGAGTTTACGACAGACGCGACAATTCATATTAGATGGAATTATTGTTGATGTATGTTTCCATGTTGATTATAATAATATGAAGAATGTTTAATAAAACATTCTGATATGTGTTTCAAATAACTGAGTTACATTCAATTTCAGGTTTTTCGACCAGACCACAATCTTTTTGATTCCTCTGTCATTGTTATTTCAATCAATATAGACTAAGCAATGCAAGTGTTGCACAAGCCCTTGTAAAGGCAAATTTTTCTGTTGTTCACAATTACGCAAGTTTTTGTTGTGCAAAAACTATGAACACGTGCTGAGTAACAATTGAATCAGGCTATCAATTCGTTTTTATTGTAATAGGAATTTAATTGTTTATTATGATATTTCCGAACTTCTGCAACCAGTTTTGAAAATCGAGTATCGGAAGCATTAGTGTCGAAAACTGATGGATTCCTGTTGAAGTATTAAAGTAATTCACTTGAAAATATGACAGCAGAAAAACATTATCAACCATTCAAGAAAATGGATTAATGAGCATTATTTTAGGTTGTCTTACCGTTCATTGAATGGCAGAGGCCTTGCAAATATAATTTTTAAACAATACAGATAAACGAGTGAATCAACACAAAATCAAACCCATGGGACAAGACCATGTGGACTAACCATGAAATGACCGGGTTTGTTTGAATTATCAAAGACTAGTCAGGCTTCCCTGGAATTTATGCCACAGTTGTGCGAATAACAGTTGTATTTTACCTTAAACTGGAAAGCCAACATTTTCATTTGAAACGTTTTATTTTCTATGTGAAGGTACAATTCAGTTCCGAATTTTATCAAGATATACACGTCAATGAGGTTCAATCAGATATTTTGTTCCAATAGTCCTTTACAATATTATGAAATATATATTCAATCCTTTTATTAAAAACTTCCTCGAGGTTACATTTACGTAGTCAACGTTTTAACCTCGCTTCTCTGAAAGGAACCATTTACATTTCAATTTAAACAAATAATGTCACAAAGTTTAATCGATATTTTTTGTTCATGTTGAAACTGAAACTCGTAGGTTATTTCGACAAATATGATTAGGCACTGAATGGTACATCAAAGTTCATGACAAAAATAATGAGTATACGGATGGTGCAATGCATTACTCAAATTCATATTTTATCCATAGAAGAAACGGGGTGTGAATATTACCCCTCACTTGCTTCGCACATCGCATAGATGAATAGGCTAATCTATGCGATTTATGGGCAATTACCTATGATACTCCTCAAATCATGACCAGCGGAGAAAATTTTGTCATGTCGTTTCGTTCGACCACCGATGTAGACTAGAAGATATGTGTTCAGGTTGAGGATCTCTTGTCGAGGCATGCTTTGCCAAGCAGTGAGTATATTCGAACTAGAAGCATTTGATAACCTTGTTAACTGATGCCTCTTCTTTGGGTACAAAACACCACTAGAGAAGACATGCAAGCAGCTATTATACTTGAAGTTCATTGTATTTATACAGATACATACCTGAGACTAAACGCACCAGAAGGCGATAGTTGATGGCATGATCAACCTAGTAATTTTTCGTGCACTAACGAACATATCAATGGAACAGCACTTTAGTGCTAAAAAGTTCGCACTGAACCACGCAACACACATTTCATAACAGGAGTGAAGATCAAGAACAGTGTCAGTAGCAGGGCCCTACAGCTTTCCTTGGTTAATTCCTGTTGCGTCATAATATCCGAACCCTAGTACACTCAGTCCATGCAATTTCTCAACGGAACGCCAAAAAAGGGAAAGCGCATCTGAGTATCGCCAAAAATCGTTCATTCACGACCATTTTCCAGTCAAGCTCAGTCATTGCATGTCCTTTCGCTACCTCTACACCGATGTCTCGCTCCCTAAATACCGACATTTCCATCGCTCTTGTCACCAATCATCCATCATCTATCCTCACTATTCGTCCAAATCCCCTCAAAATACGTAAATTTACGCAGTTCTCCAAATTCCTCACCATTTCCTTTTTAATTCGAACAACGCAATTTTCGATCATACTCTCAAAGTCAGTTCGGCCATTCCAATCAGACGTTTCATCTTCTGAACATTCAACTATCTTCTCAATACCGCTCTCGCCTCCAACGTCCGAGCTTTGAAGTGCTCAGTTGGGGCAACTTCCACCTCAACCAACTCTTCATATGGTTCTATAACCAATTTTTTACAGCTCATTATGCTCTTCAGTGCAACAAACACTTTGAACCATGACATCACTCATGATTTCACTACAGATTCACTGAAAACTCTTCCCTACAAAATCCTAAAATAACACTACAATTAGACGGACTCTGATTTTCCTCACATCGTCATTACACGAGCATCTCATCTCTTTACTCCGACTCACTGTATATCTCAGCTTGCTTCTATCCCTCAATACCATACACCCCAAACGCAAGCAGCAGACTCGACACTACCAAGCACCCCCATACGCAAGCAGTTTGTAGACTCGACTGCCAACTCCGCCCACATACTCCCAACAACCCTAAACCTCGTCCCAAGTCACGCGCGCTCACCCCCACGACCACTCCATCCATGGATAGATCGAAAAGGGAGGGGGAAATGAAGTGAGCTTGTCGTAGTCCCACTTCCACTGGGCATCAAACACTCAGCCTGCTCAATACACTAAATACGCTTTACTGACAGAGTAAAAACTCTGGACCGCTTATAACAAATTTCCTCCCACTCCATACATACGCTATACCTTCCACAACGCCTCCTTTTCGACACCATCATGTGTCTTTTTCAGACTTACGAAGACGGGCAACACATTCTTTCCTCCAGCAATTTATTTCTCACAAACTTGTCTGTCAGTGAAAATCTGATCTGCACACCTCTTTTAACACGCAAATCGGCTTTGTTCCTTTACAATCGCACCATTCGTACTGTCACCAATTTTCCTAGTTAGAACGCTCTCATAAAACTTACACAACATATATAACAAACTTATACTTATTGAGCTACTTCTTTCTTTTGCATCTCATTTGCACATCGTTTGCTCTAACATCGGAACAATGCAAGCACTGCACCACTCAGTCAGCACCGCGCCCGACACAATACACATATAAAATAGCCAAACCAACTGTTCAAGTATCGTTACTCGACCCATCATTATGCCCTTAGTCACCACCCGTCACCACCAGGGGCTATGCCTGCTTTCATCACATCTACCGCCTTCTGCACTTCCTCCTTAGTAATGCCGGCAACAATTCTTGCTCGCGAAAGCGACCTCAGTGCACCATCACCCACAACAACAATGTCAGCCTCTTTGACGTGCGACCTCTGTGCGCCATCACCCACAACAACAATGTCAGCCTCTTTGACATGCGACCTCTGTGCGCCATCACCCACAACAACAATGTCAGCCTCTTTGACATGCGACCTCTGTGCACCATCACCCACAACAACAATGTCAGCAGCCTCTTTGACATGCGACCTCTGTGCGCCATCACCCACAGCAACAATGTCAGCCTCTTTGACATGCGACCTCAGTGCACCATCACCGACAACAACAATGTCAGCCTCTTTGACATGCGACCTCAGTGCACCATCACCCACAACAACAATGTCAGCCTCTTTGACATGCGACCTCAGTGCACCATCACCCACATCAACAAAATCAGCCTCTTTGACATGCGACCTCAGTGCGCCATCACCTGCAGTCACAATGTCAGCCTCTTTGACATGCGACCTCAGTGCACCATCTCCCACAGCAACAATGTCAGCCTCTTTGACATGCGACCTCAGTGCACCATCACCCACAGCAACAATGTCAGCCTCTTTGACATAATAAACTTTGAACAACTCCTCGAAAAACTCACTCCACCTCTTTCGAACATTAGCAATCTCCAATAACAACACGACGAGTGCATATTTCCTCACCTACTCCTTCTTGCCTCTCTTCCTCACCGTCCGCACCTTTTTCCAGAGAATCATCTTGTTCTTAGGAAAACTCTCACCCAACCCCCTACACCAGCTAGCACTAGTGGTACTTTTTCAGAGGCCACCACCGACGTTGCCTGCAAACACTTATCAAAGGCGTTTCTCTTTTAATCCGCCGCCATTGCAACCTCGACGTTCCGCCATAGCAACCCATTTTCTTACCCCAGCTCACACGGCGCACACTACACTCATATCTCGTCCGTACCAACACCGAATCAATTAATGTCTCACATTGTTCCTCAACATTCCCCTGACCATGCGCTCATATGTAGTCATCCCTAATTTCAGTTTGCCTAATGCATTTCTTTCACATTCTCTTCCTCTCTTCGTACTCCACTCTCAATCTTCTACCACCTGTTGTTGATCAAACTTTCCTCAGCTTGCCCTTCTCAGCCCCTGCACATCCAATATCCTGCACACCGCTCGTCACGGAACCAGGACAAAATCCACCAGGGCTCAATTCACCCCTGCACCACGGGCCATACTTGCCCAAGTGTGTCTGTGATATTTTTTTTCTACTCCTGCTCACCAGCTCCCGCTCAATGAATGCACCTACCTATCAGGTTCTCTCCACTGTCGCTCCTACCTGAAACACTATACTTTCCTATCACATTCTGCACACTTGGTCTCAAGCTCTCACATCCAAGTCCCCCAATACCAATACGTCGAAGTCAACTACAGATGTCTTTAAACACACTCAGCCAGATTAAAAATGCTCCCAATCCTCGTCACTCGCCTCACTACCTGAACGGCAATCACACAACAGCCCATCTTTCTTTACCCGTCTTGACTGAAAATCAAATCAATCAAGAAGACTCTTCCTTTCACTCAGTAACGCTACTAGTCAACTCTAAACTCACTAACCCCACTACACCTTCTCGTGCCCAATCTTCCTCCCTGCTTGACGTCCTTCCACTTACCTGACCAAACTCACCACCGCCCTTCCTCTCCCCACATAATACTTCCAAGTGACTTAAGGGTAAATGTGATTTAGGAATAAAAAGTATCGAAAGCGAAATAACTGCATTGACTGTATGGCAAGATCATATCCATCCCGGTGCACCTTCACAAACAATTGTCAATTCCTGCACTCTTTTGTTGAGATTCACAAAATAATCTTTTATTATTTTAGGTCTTTGTCCGCTCCAAATAGATACATGGAACATTCAATCAATTTTGTAGATGTAATCCCAAATCTAAAAATGAATATATTCTTTCGCTTTTCACAGTAATCGTTTTGATTATCTATTACTTTTCACTGAAGGTTATCTTCAAAATGGAGAATGTTTAAGATAGATCTGGTTACTTGTGTTCATACAGATATACTTGTGCACAATCTTGGCATGGAACAATTTTTAATCTTCCATGGAGAAGTTGTTGAAGGTGCATGAAAAACCCCTCGTTATGGGCATTCCAAACATTTTCATTCGCCTAGACAATCACGATTCGATTTTGATTATTTCCGAGGAAAGATATTCAATGGAAGCAGGAACATATTGGTTCAATTACCTTTCAATTAATGTAAATATGATTGGGAAGGATTTATCATATCCCAGTGAAAAGTATTGCAAGAAATGTTCAATAAATGGACATAATTCTTTCCAAAGATAGGTAACCCGGATGTAACGGAAAGCGTTCATTTAAAACTGGATATTACGATTATTATGTGGAGGTCAAATCGTAAAAAAAAAAAAAAAAAATGATTTAGCTGCAGCATTTTTTATTTGGTAATTGCTGTGCTGGCATCGATTTTATTTAGTGTCATTCAGTCTATTTTTTTCGCCCCACCAGGGAAGAATACAGGTCTTTGGTATTCTAAGTGAGAGCATCCCACTTCAATTTTCCTAAATCCTTGCAATTGTTGAGCTGACTTTTCTTCGATGTTTCTATGATGCTGACGGAACTAGGGGGATGCAAAACAGTCTGAAAGGCTTTGGTAATCTTGATAAATTGAGTTAACAATGAATGGAGGTTTACTAGGTAACGCTGAAACGTTTTTTGGCATTGGTTATCATCCAGTTTTTTATCGGCTTTGATACGATAAAAACAAGTTATGTGAGATATTTTAACTCATAAATTAGTAGGCAAATAATTTATAAATAATAAAGTGTTGAAGTTACTACAATTCGTACGTCAGTTGAACTCGAGAGGATTTTCTCCCGAAAAATATACATGTATATTTTTTGCTATTAGTTTGATGCTCTGATATCCCATATTATATTGATATTGAATTTGATAGCCCAGTCGCGTCTCATTGCTGAAATGTAAAACTCTTTGTTTAATGCAGCATCGCAACAATTAGTCCGTTGCAGTTTTTATTATCATGTTGACTGTCGTGCATTCATGAAGTAACGATCATATGTACTGTGATGATCAACCTGTTAGGAAACACTAATTTGATGAGTGTCAGGGTGATTTTAACCTCATCCAATGGATGCGTACGCTAAACAACAAGTTGAAATTGGATCATGAAATCTTTGAGTCGACCGACGTAAATGCCGAGCGTTTGTGCCGACTAATTCAAATTGGTGACAGTAATATTTCACAGCTCCAACATGTTTGTGAATAATTTTGATTAACGTTCTGTACCAACTTATGCCATCCAATGTTGAACAAAATGTTGTATGATGACACAATACATTTAATGACAAGGTTGCTTGTACCTATATTTTTAGTATAATAAGTCCCTTTTATTTGACTACAAAATTATCAAAAATCGTGCATTCTTGTCTTTGCTAATGTCATATCAAGTATTGCTTCACTTATTAAATGACCCACAACATGGTAACGGCATTTTATTTGAGCTTATGTAAGGCGTCAACAAAAACACACCAACTCTTCTTCGCATAGATCATTTCTGGGATGCTGTTCTCGAAGTCATTTGTGTCGTCATAAAAATTATTCGGCGACTACCACCAACATCCGCAGCCTGTTCAATAGCCTACAAATTTGAAAGAGCTACTACTGAAACAATGCTGGTCTGATATCAGCCAATTAAGATGGCTGGTCACTCACGTGTTCGTGGAAAGGCATGCCACATAGCATTTGAAGACGCGCGTGTGTACGTATTGCTCAATTGTGCTGTTCGATGGCATTTAATGAAATGCACAAACTTCGGAATTCGGAATTCGGCATTCGACAACTTATATAATTAGTTATAGTCCGATTTGTAATTTAAACACAATTGTTTGTTTTAATTGGAAGATATTCGCTTTATCAAATTACTCATACTTTGAAAGACTAAATTGTTTGCATGAAACATATATTTTCAATACACAGCTGGATCAGCTTACTTAGCACTATGTAACGAAATTCCATCTTTCGTAAGAATTGGGCCACTGAAAATTCACATTCTGTCCTGCATTTCAGCCTCAAACAAGATATTCTCCTGCCTTGACTTGTTTATTCCTCCTTTCATCTTTTCCAGGGACATTTTCAGACAGTAAGACTCAATGGGCCTCAAACGGGACGGGAATGAGTGCAGCTTAGATTCAATTGCTGGCGCTTTTTTTAATCAGATTGGGTTGTGAAAAAAAAGGTAATGCGGTGGTTTGTTGAGGCAATGATGGCGGTTTTTAAGTCATTACGAACGGAAGAACGTCACGTGAGTCTTTTCTTCCTACATCCTAGAAAAGTATTCTGGCGTGGACGTGTCTGTCAGTGAAGTGTCTGCCCAGGCGGCAATTAATGTAAAGTATTCTGGCGTGGACGTGTCTGTCAGTGTAGTATCTGACCAGGCAGTAATTAATGTAAAGTAGTCTGTCGTGGACATGTCTGTCAGTGAAGTGTCTGACCAGGCGGTAATTAATGTAAAGTATTCTGGCGTGGACGTGTCTGTCAGTGAAGTGTCTGACCAGGCGGAAATTAATATAAAGTATTCTGGCGTGGACGTGTCTGTCAGTGAAGTGTCTGACCAGGTGGTAATTAATGTAAAGTATTCTGGCGTGGACGTGTCTGTCAGGGAAGTGTCTGACCAGGCAGTAATTAATATTTTGAATGAAACGACGTGCGACTTCCAACGCAAGATCCATCCCACAGCGCGTGTTTCCAATAGTGTTGCATTCTCGTGTTTACACACACAATCGACCATACGAAACGAGATTTGTTTTTCCTCATGCCATAGACACTTCATTTGCATTCATGATGGTACTGTCTCCTTGCTCCCTTACCCCGGCAAATGCATAACATTGCTGCTGATTTATCAGATTATCTTCGCTTTCCCTCATGTTTTGGTCAAACGCATCCACCCTATTTCACCAATCTACTCTATAATTTGAGGCACACCCCTAGCATTTCATTAGCAGTTCCATCAAAAAACAGCTCAAAAGAATATGGTTCATAAACGAAACATTATACTAGGAAAGAATGTTTGAAATTATTTTTAACTTCTAATTTCTTTTCGGATGATAATACATTACTCAACTTTTAATTGAAAATAGTTTCTGATTAACGTGCTATGAAACGAATGGATGCACGGAAGTATTGAAGCCTAGACATATAATAAAACCACAACTTCAGCAACTTGTCATTTACTTGTCCTAACATCAGCAAGACCATGCCGTCATCTAGAATATAATCATGCCGGAACAGAAAATTAGTTATCTATTATAAATGGTATGATGAATAAAAAAATTATATAAAATTCCTCAAGCAATAAGCATTTAAATGCATACATAATTTATTCACCGGATAAGAAAAAAGCTCGACGAGGGACATTAAAATATTGTTCAATCATCGTTGGTAGCTGGAGACTCTCATTAAATCATCGTTGGTAGCTGGAGAGTCTCATTCAATCATCGTTGGTAGCTGGAGAGTCTCATTCAATCATCGTTGGTAGCTGGAGAGTCTCATTCAATCATCGTTGGTAGCTGGAGAGTCTCATTCAATCATTGTTGATAGCTGGAGAGTCTCATTCAATCATCGTTGGTAGCTGGAGACTCTCATTCAATCATCTTTGGTAGCTGGAGAGTCTCATTCAATCATCGTTGGTAGCTGGAGAGTCTCATTCAATCATTGTTGATAGCTGGAGAGTCTCATTCAATCATTGATGGTAGCTGGAGAGTCTCATTCAATCATTGTTGGTAGCTGGAGAGTCTCATTCAATCATCGTTGGTAGCTGGAGACTCGCATTCAATCATCGTTGGTAGCTGGAGAGTCTCATTCAATCATCGTTGGTAGCTGGAGACTCTCATTCAATCATCTTTGGTAGCTGGAGAGTCTCATTC
>SDVV010037299.1:0-10855 GCA_016164225.1 Gammarus roeselii
ATGACACATTGGGCTTGGAGTTTTTTTTTTCTGCTAGAGACATAGCATCAGATAGGTCTAGAAATTTGTTATAGATTTGAATGGTATCGTATTAAAAAATAGCGTTATTCTCATGAACTCAGAGTTAAATGTCAGATATTTTGGAGGAATGTATGTTTAAAAGGTGCAACTCCATTATGCATCTCTATGCAATTTCCGTTATTGATCCCTTGCAAATGTATACTTCAACATTTAGAAGACGATTTACTGAGGGGTCCTAGAGCATTTTTGGTCTGGCTACCCTTCACCTAATGAGATATATTTATCTACGATAGCTTAGGGGGCTGTGATCAACTTTAATTAGCTTAATATCTAACACATTTTCATCGTAAGGCAAGACGCGTTCAATCGAGTCAAATTTAGGATATTGCAAACAAAGATTTATTAGATATAATATTTTTATTGATAATAGATTTTGACATAATTAAATATACATATATATACATGGGATGTCATTTTACGAAAACATACCTTTTTCACACCAAAAATTCGATGTGAGCATCTTCGCGAAACAAAAATAATGACTTCGACCTTGGTACCAGTGACAGTCTGTGGGTTCTTTATCACTTGTCATATCGGTGTAGGATTTATCATCTGGGTGTGGTTTTTTCTCTGATCTATTGGTGTTCGAGACTAACGCCCTTAGTACACATTTTAGATAAACGAAGACCTTTGGGATAAGTGTATGCAATACTTGTAATCCTAGCCTTGTATCCAAAACTTTGTATATAGTCGCCACAGAGCTTTTCATAAACTCTATTTTTAATCACTATTACACGTTTGTGACATCGAATCGTTTAAGATTTTCTTCTTGCTAGTATCCACATTCCCACTCATTATATTCCCGCAGATATCCGAAATATACCCAATTCTCCTTGCACCCAAACGTTTGAGACAGGATTCTCTCTTCTCATGCTTCATTACCAACATATTTGAAATCAAAGTCGGATATTAATTTGATTTTATTATGCAGTTTTACACTTCTTATACTTGACACCCTTTCATTACCCCATTTGATAATTCGGTTTCCTTCACCTCTAGCAGTTTTTTTTCTCACACATTTCAATATCACTATCACTGATATCCATTTCACTGAAAGTTTCCCACGTTTCCCCTTATTTTCATAATTTTCAATTTCGGTTATGGTTTGGATCTTTCTCCCACCATATCGATTTAGCCATTTTCACCCAATCTTCTTACATTCTTAGCTTGAGTGTTAGTGGCACCATAATTTCTTTTACGCTCGCACCATTTTGAGAACTGTCTTTCTCATTATTTTTGATATCCAAGTCCGGATAATTATGTTCTATCAATACGTCCATAGCATCCTTTGAGGTCATATTTCCTCGTTCATTTTTAAGATTAGCATATTCAAGATAATGCTGTCCTTTCAGATGTTGCCAAAGCCCGAATGTGGAGCCTGATTTGCTTAATTTTATCTCCGCACTGCTAATAACACATACCCCAGTCTTCTCCTTCCTGTTAAAATACTTCCACATCAAACTGGGCGGCATCTTTCTTCCCCGAAAGTGAATCGCTATCTGAAGGAGTACAGATATGAGTCCAATTTATACATACAGGATCGTTACCTTCACTGCGTTGGCACATGTATGGGCTACCATGTAGGCATTTACACACATTTTGTGCAAAAGGGTTACCATACACTGCCAGATGCATTAATACCTTCCCAACCTAATCTAACCCATAGAACAACATCCCTTGTTGTTGATACAAGATATTTCATGTGCATCAGCTTCATACTATTTTATGTTAAAAGAAGTAATCATCCTATCCGTTCCTAACCTAGCTTATGTACGGTATTTAGTCATTGTTTTATACAATGCATATTACATTTCTCCACTTGTCTCTACATTTTCGATCAATCCTTTGCAGTTTGATTCACACATCCAATTCTGATCTAGTAAAACACAAAACATAACCTAACCTAACTTATGTACGATATTCAGTCGTTGTTTTATACAATGCATAACAATTATCTCCACTCGTCTCTACATTTTGATCTATCCTTTGCAGTTTTGACACCTAATTATTTCTACTTCGCAATCAATCTCGACTCATATATATTACCAGAGAGGTCAGATTTTCTCAATCTTAGTTGGATTGTATGTTACAAGTAATCCATATTCGTTTCCATCATACAAACGGGCTCTTCATCTCATACTAGGTCTAACACATTTTTCTTCAATATCTCCTGACACTTCATCCATTGACGACTTGCACAGTCGATCTGCCTTTTTTCTTTCCAATAATTTTTTCAGACTCTTCACGATGACAGCGTTTTAAATGTCTCCACACGTTAATCGTGGATTTATGTTTATTCATTTTTTTCTGGCAAAGTTTACAGACCCCCAGCACCCCATTTCTTTCGAACAATCGAGGACTCAAGCTATAACCCATCCTTCCACAACAGAATCCCAATATTGTCTGAGTATATACTCATCGGACTCTGATTTATACTTCACCATTCTGTCACACATATACAGAATTTACCCCGAGATAGGTTTATGGGTACCGTTGCACCCCTTGAAATATTTCTCCTACCGAATTCAACAATTTCATTGTTTCCTTCAACCAACGCAATGTATGCAATTTCATCGCTTAACCTTTGAGTTGTAGGATATTATAAGCAATTGGTTTAGGATTTACATACTTTTATTAGTATCATTTACAGATCTTGCTGACATCACCAATGACTTCTAACTCGTATTCTCTTCTTCTTGAACTTTAATAATTCGAATCTTCTCAAACTCAATGTCATTCTGTTTTTCATCAGTGAGGAATTCTTTCATAGGTTCCAGGTTTTCTTTGGTTCTTAGGAAAAAACCGTTGCCCACCACTTCAGCTTTAATACAATCATGATGATTTTCCACACAAATCATATCAATTTCGAGAGTTGCTTCCTTATTACCCTTAAAGTTTGTCACATATGACTGAAACCCATCAATGTCAGTTACCCAGAGGCGACTTCCTTTTTCCTTCATCCATATATGAATGTTATCTCCCACTCTTTTGATTCTTGTTTTACCCATTCTGAGATATCTGATATTTACAACATTAGTCAATATTTGTTCGATCCGATTCATGTCATCTTCGGAGATTTCTTCTTCCAAAACACGTGAACTAATTTGTGTCACTTGAACATTCATTGTTATCTATTTGAGGATGATCCGTCCGTCTCCGCTTGTCCTCCACGTGACACTGACTCCTATCACGTCATACAACTTGCTATTATAATGCGTCTGCAAATCTTTAAGCCTATCATCACTTGCTTCGGCGATCAATTACGTATGTATGTACGTCTATAGACCTGTATACGTATGTCCATGTCAAAAACCTAACCTTACCTAACTTATGTACGGTATTTTGCCATTGATATATACAATCCTTAACAAATCAGCTACACTTGAATCTACATTTTTGATCTAACCTTTGCAGTTTTGATACACACTTCCAATTTTGATCTACCAAATTTTTTCACGACAATTCAATGTTGCCTCCTACTCACACGTTATATCCAAATTTCATTGCTTAACCTTTGAGTTTTTAGGATATTATAAACAATTTAATTTAGGATTTACGTTATTTTATTAGTATTATTTACAGTTTTTTCTGACATCATCAATGTTTATGCATCCGTACCCATTATCACTTTGTAGCAGTCTCCTCTCAAATTCCTTCATATAGTCCACCATATCTTTGATACGAATACGGAAACCTGCTCCATCCCCGTACCGCCATAAATGTAGATCCCCGCATTTCCATAAGTGTTCCTCTTCTTCTTCTTTTTTGTGAACTTTAATTATTCGAATCTTATCCAATTCAATATACCTCCAATCATTATCCGGAAGAAATTCCCTCATACGCTTCAGATTTTATTCAGTCCCTAGATAGAATTTATTTTCCACTAACCAACATTCCTACATGTGTGGAAATTTTCTGCTTGGGACATATAAATTTCAAGATATACCTTTTTATTTTCTTTGAACTCTGTTACATACGACTGAATTGTTTCGAAATCAGTCACCCAAATCCTGTTTTCTTCATTGTCTTGAACATCGTGATGATGGGTATGGGTGGCTGTACGAGCCATGCTGTTATTGAAAAAATGAGTTAGAAGTCATTGATGATGTCAGCAAGATCTGCAAATGATACTAATAAAAGTATGTAAATCCTAAATCAATTGCTTATAGTATCCTACAACTCAAAGGTTAAGCGATGAAATTGCATACATTGCGTTGGTTGAAGGAAACAATGAAATTGTTGAATTCGGTAGGAGAAATATTTCAAGGGTGCAACGGTACCCATAAACCTATCTCGGGGTAAATGCTGTTTATGTGTGACAGAATGATGAAGTATAAATCAGAGTCCAATGAGTATATACTCAGACAATATTGGGATTCTGTTGTGGAAGGATGGGTCATAGCTTGAGTCCTCGATTGTTCGAAAGAGATGGGGTGCTGGGGGTCTGTAAACTTTGCCAGAAAAAAAATGAATAAACATAAATCCACGATTAACGTGTGGAGACATTTAAAACGCTGTCATCGTGAAGAGTTTGAAAAAATTATTGGAAAGAAAAATGGCAGATCGACTGTGCAAGTCGTCAATGGATGAAGTGTCAGGAGATATTGAAGAAAAATGTTTTAGACCTAGTATGAGATGAAGAGCCCGTTTGTATGATGGAAACAAATATGAATTACTTGTAACATACAATCCATCTAAGATTGAGAAAATCTGACCTCTCTGGTAATATATATGAGTCGAAATTGATTGCGAAGTAGAAATAATTAGGTGTCAAAACTGCAATGGATAGATCAAAATTTAGAGACGAGTGGAGATAATTGTTATGCATTGAATAAAACAACGACTGAATATCGTACATAAGTTAGGTTAGGTTATGTTTTGTGTTTTACTAGATCAGAATTGGATGTGTGTATCAAACTGCAAAGGATTGATCGAAAATGTAGAGACAAGTGGAGAAATGTATTATGCATTTTATAAAACAATGGCTGAATACCGTATATATGTTAGGTTAGGATCGGATAGGATGATTACTTCTTTTAACATAACATAGTATGAAGCTGATGCACATGAAAGATCTTGTATCAACAGCAAGGGATGTTGTTCTATGTGTTAGGTTAGGTTGGGAAGGTATTAATGCATCCGGCAGTGTATGGTAACCCTTTTGCACAATATGTGTGTAAATGCCTACATGGTAGCCCATATATGTGCCAACGCAGTGTAGGTAACGATCCTGTATGTATAAATTAAACTCATATACGTACAGTATGTACTCCTTCAGATAGCAATCCGCTTTCGGGGAAGGAAGATGCCGCCCAGTTCGATGTGGAAGTATTTTAACAGGAAGGAGAAGACTGGGGTATGTGTTATTTGCAGTCCGGAGATAAATTAAGCAAATCAGGCTCCACATTCGGGCTTTGGCAACATCTGAAAGGACAGCATTATCTTGAATAAGCTAATCTTAAAATGAACGAGGAAATATGACCTCAAAGGATGCTATGGGCGTATTGATAAAACATAATAATCCGGACTTAAATATCAAAAATAATGAGAAAGACAGTTCTCAAAATGGTGCGAGCGTAAAAGAAATTATGGTGCCACTAACACTCAAGCTAAGAATGTATGAAGATTGGGTAAAAATGGCTAAATCGATATGGTGGGAGAAAGACCCAAACCATAACCGAAATTAAAAATAATGAAAATAAGGGGAAACGTGGGACACTTTCAGTGAAATGGATATCAGTGACAGTGATATTGAAATGTGTGAAGAAAAAACTGCTAAAGTTATAGGAAACCGAATTATCAAATGGTGTAATGAAAGGGTGTCAAGTATAAGTAGTGTAAAACTGCATAATAAAATCAAATTTATATCTGACTTTGGTTTCAAATATGTTGGTAATGAAGCATGAGAAGAGAGAATCCTGTCTCAAACGTTTGTGTGCAAGGAGAATTGGGTATATTTCGGATATCTGCGGGAATATAATGAATGGAAATGTGGATAATAGCAAGAATAAAATCTGAAACGATTCGATGTCACAACCATGTAATAGTGATTAAAAAATAGCGTTTATAAAAAGCTCGCTAAAGACTATAAACAAAGTTTTGGATACAAGGCTAGGATTACATGTATTGCATACACTTCTCCCAAAGGTAATCGTTTATCTAAAATGTGTACTAAGGGCGATAGTCTCGAACACCAATGGATCAGAGAAAAAAAAACACCCAGATGATAAATCCTACACCGATATGACGAGTTGAGAGCTTCAGGTGAGGAATAAATATACGTCATTGATAAAGAATCCACAGACTGTCACTGGTACTAAGTATCAAGATAACACAAGAGAGGGAGGTCGAAGTCATTATTTTTGTTTCGCGAAGATGCTCACATCGAATTTTTGGTGTGAAAAAAATTTGTTTCCGTAAAATGATATCCCATGTATATATATATGTATATAATTATGTCAAAATCTATTATCAATAAAAATAATGTATCTAATAAATCTTTGTTTGCAATATCCTAAATTTGACTCGATTGAACTAGCATTGAAAATGCACTAAGACGCGTCTTGCCTTACGTTGAAAATGTGATAGATATTAAGCTAATTGGAGTTGATCACAGCTCCCTAAGCTATCTTAGATAAATATATCTCATTAGGTGAAGGGTAGCCAAACCATAAATGCTTTAGGACCCCTCCATCAGTAATCGGCTTCTAAATGTTAAAGTATACATTTGCAAGGGATCAGTAACGAAAATTCCATAGAGATGCATAATGGAGTTGCACCTCTTAAACATACATTCCTCCAAAATATCTGACATTTAACTCTGAGTTCATGAGAATAACGTTTTTTTGTTGTATACGATACCATTCAAATCTATAACAAATTTCTAGACCTATCTGATGCTATGTCTCTAGCAGAATAAAAAAAAAATCCAGGCCCAATGTGTCATAACAATGAAGTCTACAATGCTTTACTAGGTCACTTCTCAGCAAACTTCCACTGATAAATAACAAATTTCATAGGAAACATCCAGTCACGTATAATACTTCAGACATATCTTGCATCTGTTTCACCCATCGTCTCTGAACAACATCAAACAAAGTCACATTCTGGATATAACCAATAATGAGCCTGACATGAGTCTCCAGTTCAAAGGTTAACCTCAATATTGACACGGAAAAAATGCGGTAATCGTCTCTGTCTGAATACATGGACTTCTCCAAGAACCCCAACAAAAAAAATCATTTGTACGATTAAACAAAAAAGGACTGCTGGGACTAATGAAAAGCGAAACAACCAACGAATACCCGAGTGAGATCATTTGCTTGCAACCAACGTGTTACAGTATGTTGCTTGCATGTCCGAGGCCTCAGACCAGCAGCTAAGGGTAGCAAAATAGTAAATACTCATGTGAAATAATACCGTAAAACAAATACGAAGATAATCAGGATTGCGGTCGTATCGATAACCCACAGAAATACTACCACCCGAGAACACTTTTGCGTGAAAAAATATGAAAGCACGTCAATATGAACATGTTATAACCTGTAAATGTTCATAGCCTATATTCAACATCAAGCTGGCATCAAGCATCTCACCGCTAAAAACTCCACCAAACAACCTCCGAAAATAAGTCAAATAAAGCACAACAAGCTATGCTCTCCTAATATATACCGATATTTCTTGCATAACTACATCGATTATTCTAACAATTCAGGTTTGAGCAGTAAAAATTTCTATTCAAATGAGTCATTCAATAACAAACATAGTAATATATATCATACCGTGCGAAATATTCCAATACAATCATATATTTAGCGTTGACAAGACCTAATAACATACATCTTTATAATCAGTACGTAAGCAATCGTAAATAAAAGCAATAAGATACCGAAAGGAAACTGAAAGATACCGTAAGGCAAAACAATTCTCCAAGAGGACCATTTATCTCAAGATAAGATCTTTGTGTGACAGTTGACACATAAAGATCGTCAAGCTAATTACCATTTGCGGTTTGGACACCGCCTGACTCCGGTCAACCCCTCCCCCCTTCCCCACCCGTCACGGGCAGTCTCTATGTACCATCAGTAACTCACTTGACCAGAATAGAAATAAATAAACATATAACTACAATGTCTGAGATATACAGCGACTAAGTCAGACCCACTAACAAATAACATACATCCTAACAAATACATTGGCCGACTCACAAAAAACTTACGTTCTTGGTTTCTCTATGAACCATCAGTAACTAACTCGATCACAAGATCAATTTGTCTTAACATATAACTACAATGTCCGAGAAATACAGCGACTAAGCCAAACACAGTAACAAATAACATACATCCTAACAAATACATTCGATAAAAGGTACAAAGATCTAGTCATCCTATATCTAATTCCTTCACAAAGCATATTCGTACACACAAATTATCGCCTATCTAATTCCTTCAGTAGGCCGTTTCGTACCTCCTAATTAAGACCCATCTAATTCCTTCACAAAGCATATTTGCAGTACGCATTTCCAGGGCCGTTTCGGTGTCCTATATTTTTAGGGCCGTTTCGGTGTCCTATATTTTTTGGGCCGTTTCGCTCCGGTATATTTTTGGGCTCTCTTGCTCCGGTATATTTTTTGGGCCGTTTCGCTCCGGTATATTTTGTGGGCCGTTTCGCTCCGGTATATACTACTACCGTAGAACTGCAATCTCTGAGTCACACGACCCGCCCCACACTGGCACACCGTAGAACTGCAATCTCTGAGCCACACGACCCGCCCAACACTGGTACACCGTAGAACTGCAATCTCTGAGCCACTCGACCCGCTTAACACTGGTACACCGTAGAACTGCAATCTGTGAGCCACACGACCCGCCCCACACTGGTACACCGTAGAACTGCAATCTCTGAGTCACACAACCTGCCCCACACTGGTACACCGTTGAATTGTAATCTCTGAGCCACACGACCCGCCCCACACTGGTACACCGTAGAGCTGCAATCTCTGAGTCACACGACCCGCCCTACTCTGGTACACCGTATAACTGCAATCTCTGAGCCACACGACCCGCCCCATACTGGTACACCGTAGAACTGTAATCTCTGAGCCCCACGACCCGCCTAACACTGGTACACCGTCTCCACGAGTTACAGTACAGTCAGCGACCAGTCTTCACGAGTTACAGTACAGCTAGTGACCAGTCTCCACGAGTTACAGTACAGCTAATGACCAGTCTCCACGAGTCACCGTATAGTCAGCGACCAGTCTCCACTAGTTACAGTACAGCCAACGACCAGTCTCCACGAGTTACAGTACAGCCATTGACCAGTCTCCACGATTTACAGTACAACCTATGACCAGTCTCCCGAGTTACAATACAGTCAGCGACCAGTCTCCACTAGTTACAGTACAACCAACGACCAGTCTCCACGAGTTACAGTACAGCCAGGGACCAGTCTCCACGAGTTACAGTACAACCAATGACCAGTCTCCCCGAGTTACAATACAGCCAGCGACCAGTCTCCACGAGTTACAGTACAGTCAACGACTAGTCTCCTCGAGTTACAGTACGGTCAATGACCAATCTACACGAGTTTCAGTACAGTTAATGACCAGTCTCCTCGAGTTACAGTACAGTCAATGACCAGTCTCCACGAGTTACAGTACAGTCAATGACCAGTCTCCACGAGTTACAGTACAGTCAATGACCAGTCTTCACGAGTTACAGTACAGCCAATGACCAGTCTCCACGAGTTACAGTACAGCGAATGACCAGATTTCACCAGTTACAGTACACTCAATGACCAGTCTTCACGAGTTATAGTACAGTCAATGACCAGTCTCACGAGTTACAGTACAGTCAATGACCAGTCACCACGAGTTATAGTACAGGCAATGACCAGTTTCCACGAGTTACAGTACAGCGGATGACCAGTCTCCACCAGTTTCAGAACAGCCAGCGACCAGTCTCCACGAGTTACAGTACAGCCAACGACCAGTCTCCACGAGTTACAGTACAGGCAATGACCAGTCTGCACGAGTTACAGTACAACCAACGACCAGTCTCCACGAGTTACAGTACAGCCAGCGACCAGTCTCCACGAGTGACAGTACAACCAACGACCAGTCGCCACGAGTTCACTGTCCATCAGTACCTGCAAGGCGTCCAGGTCTGTCAGTTACTGCTGTATAATCAGCAAAGGGAACTAAGTTTTACTCTGGACAGCACCCACCCATGTCACTGATGCTGAGGAGGAACAACAGGGGCCCTCAGGTGCTTCCTTTGGATTGACAGAATGAATTGCTTAATATCAGAGTGAGTATTTTAATTACAAGCCAACTTCTTCCTTTTTCTTGCGTATAATAGGAAGCAGTGTAAAGCTATGCCTCCTATGCTCAGTACATGTAACATGTCCGAGAGAGTACTGTGGTCTATGCCTTCTTTGCTCAGTACATGTAACATGTCCGAGAGAGTACTGTGGTGTATGCCTCCTATGCTCAGTACATGTAATATGTCCGAGAGAGTACTGTGGTCTATGCCTTCTTTGCTCAGTACATGTAACATGTCCGAGAGAGTACTGTGGTGTATGCCTCCTATGCTCAGTACATGTAACATGTCCGAGAGAGCACTGTGGTCTATGCCTTCTTTGCTCAGTACATGTAACATGTCCGAGAGAGTACAGTGGTGTATGCCTCCTATGCTCAGTACATGTAACATGTCCGAGAGAGTACTGTGTTGTGTGCCGCCTATACTAAGTACATGTAACGTGTCCGAGAGAG
>SDVV010037300.1:0-10855 GCA_016164225.1 Gammarus roeselii
CGATACTCCAGCAGTCTACCAACACACATGTACGATACTCCAGCAGTCTACCAACACACATGTACGATACTCCAGCAGTCTACCAACACACATGTACGGTACTCCAACAGTCTACCAACACACATGTACGATACTCCAGCAGTTTACCAACACACTTGTACGATACTCCAGCAGTTTACCAACACACATGTACGATACTCCAGCAGTCTACCAACACACATGTACGATACTACAGCAGTCTACCAACACACATGTACGATACTCCAGCAGTCTACCAACACACATGTACGATACACTATTAAATCGCTGTGATGACGCATTAGTCTTACAAGAAGGAGCCCAACTGTATCGCAGGCACTCCCTAGAAGCCTGCCACAACCTATGCGCCGAAGATCGTTGCATTAGTAGGCATGTTGGCTTCCAATATCGATACCCGGCAATAGTCAGCAATATCAATACTCGGTAATAGTCAGCAATAACAATACTCGGCAATAGTCAGCAATATCAATACTCGGTAATAGTCAGCAATAACAATGCTCGGCAATAGTCAGCAATAACAATACTCGGCAAAAGTCAGCAATAACAATACTCGACAATAGGCAGCTACATCAATACTCGGCAATAGTCAGCGATAACAATACTCGGCAATAGTCAGCAATACCAATACTCGACAATAGTCAGTAATAACAGTATTCGGCAATAGTCAGCAATAACAATACTCGGCAATAGTATGTAATAACAATACCCGGCAATAGTCAGCAATAACAATACCCGGCAATAGTTAGCAATAACAATACTCGGCAATAGTCAGCAATAACAATACTCGGCGATAGTCAGCTCTAACAATACTCTATAATAGTCAGCAATAATAATACTTTGCAATAGTCAGCAATAACAATACTCGGCAATAGTCAGCAATAACAATATTCGGCAATAGTCAGCAATAACAATACTCGGCAATAGTCAACAATAGGGTACTGTGAAAATGATGGACACAAAATCACGTAAATGACAAAAAATATTAATATATTAGGTCCGGTATATAGGATGGGAAGTTACCAGGACCTAAAATAAAGGGTCACAGGCAATGTCCAATCCTCGCTGAAGAAGAATTCGGCCAGCCTCGAGATTTGAATTTTTGACAGGTGTTATACAGAATTTATGAGTCATCGACACTCAGGTGACTGGCAAGAGGTCGAAGCTCACGGATTTTCAAGATGTTTCTTTCAATGAAGGCATACGGTGGTGCTCGTTGGTTATCTCTCCTGTTTGTGTTATCACGTGTAGTATAAGATGCATGTCTGACTGCAAGGTGGCCTCAAAGCCAGGGCTACTACTGTGATTGTTGATTTGGAATCTAAGTAATAAATACGACATGGTAACTAAAAAAAATCTTGCAGCCCAGCCATCATGAAAAAAGTATACTAGATGTTTAATAATAGTCTTACTACAAATAAGGCGTCTCTTTGACATCTTCAAAACGATCATTCAAACGATACAAAGTGTTTTGACTCGTTTATGACCATCAACGAAAGCAAATTCGTTTACACTAACCCGCTCAACAGGCACTGATGCCATCCTTCAGTCAGACTTGCAGAGGCTTTATTGCGGGTGAATAGATGAAGCTTAACACGTACCAGTAGTGAAATGGAATCAATGGGCTAATTTTAGCTCGATGTGTCACGCGCAATTCGTTTCGTTCCCCAATTCGATACTCATAACATCGTTGTTTAATTCAATGATGTGTAATGGTTTTCTTTAGTAATTTAGAAAACGATTGATCATCCAGTTTCTGCTCCCCAACTTCAATAGACAGAGTAGGTAATATATCATTCCAATGCCCCAGAACTGTCATAGCCCCGGGGTGGAGCTTAATCGTAGTGTGTTTGTCCTGAAACGTACGCCCACTTCTGTTAGGCCTAAGGTCTTGCATTTTCTTGGCCTCAACCTCGCTATCGTTATTGATGACCAGACCTGGGGTCGGCAAGGAATAAAGCAGGGGGGGCTGACTTGGGGGGTGAGTAGGAGGAGGTGGATTTGAGGCAGACTGCGGTTGCAATCGTAAGAAGGAGAGGCATCCAGAAGCTAATGAACGAAAACTTCCAGGAAAGGTTACTGGGTTATCCCTGATTGGGAGGTCGATCTGGCTCCTTGGACACGGTCTATCATTGACTTGTTCCAGGACACGGTCTATTATTGACTTGCTCCTAGGACACGGTCTGTCATTGACTTGTTCCTAGAACATGACCTATCATTGACTTGCTCCTTGGACACGGTCTATTATTGACTTGCACCTAGGACACGGTACATCCTTGACTTGCTCCTAGGACACGGTCTACCATCGACTTACTCCTAGGACACGGTCTATCATTGATTTGTTTCAGGACACGGTCTATCACTGACTTGTTCCTAGAAAGTGGTCTATCATTGACTTGTTCCTTGGACACGGTCTATCATAGACTTCTGCACAAGACACGGTCTATCATTGACTTGTTCCTAGGACACGGTCTATCATTGACTTGTTCCAGGACACGGTCTATCACTAACTTGTTCCTAGGATGCGGTCTATCATTGACTTGTTCCTTGAACGCGGTCTATCAGTGACTTGTTCACAGGACACGGTCTATCATTGACTTGTTCCCAGGAGACGGTCAATCATTGACTTGCTCCAGGACACGGTCTATCATTGACTTGCTCCTAGGACGCGGTCTATCATTGACTTGCTCCTAGGATACGGTCTATCATTGACTTGTTTCAGGACACGGTCTATCACTGAATTGTTCCTAGGATGCGGTCTATCATTGACTTGCTCGTAGGACACGGTCTATCATTGACTTGTTCCGGGACACGGTCTATCACTGACTTGTTCATAGGATGCGGTCTATCATTGACTTGTTCCTTGGACACGGTCTATCATTGATTTGTTCCAGGACACGATCTATCACTGACTTGTTCCTAGAAAGTGGTCTATCATTGACTTTTTCCTTGGACACGGTCTATCATTGACTTCTGCACAAGACACGGTCTATCATTGACTTGTTCCTAGGACACGGTCTATCATTGACTTGCTCCAGGACACGGTTTATCACTGACCTGTTCCTAGGATGCGGTCTATCATTGACTTGCTCCTAGGACACGGTCTATCATTGAATTACTCCTAGGACACGGTCTATCATTGACTTGTTCCAGGACACGGTCTATCACTGACTTTTCCCTAGGATGAGGTCTATCATGGACTTGTTCCTTGGACACGGTCTATCATTGACTTGTTCCCAGGACACGGTCTATCATCGACTTGTTCCAGGACACGGTCTATCACTGACTTGTTCCTAGGATGCGGTCTATCATTGACTTTTTCCTTGGATACGGTCTATCATTGACTTGTTCACAGGACACGGTCAATCATTGACTTGTTCCCAGGACACGGTCTATCATTGACTTCTTCCAGGACACGGTATATCACTGACTTGTTCCTAGGATGCGGTCTATCATTGACTTGTTGTTTGAACACGGTCTATCATTAAGTTGTTCCCAGGACACGGTCTATCATTGACTTGTTCCAGGACACGGTCTATCACTGACTTGTTCCCAGGATGCGGTCTATCATTGACTTGCTCCAGAACACGGTCTATCATTGACTTGTTCCTTGGACACGGTCTATCATTGACTTGTTCCCAGAACACGGTTTATCAATGAGGAAATTGTTGCCCAGCTCGGAGTGCTCCCTTTGGAATGGTATGAAATATGGAACTTTGTGAGTAGTGACGACTCTTGGGAAATGTTTCAAAGAATTGATCAAATTGTCAGAGCCCATTATTGTTTTTCTCATTTCCATGATTCATGTCGACTTGTAGCCCTACTGTGGAATTGTTTTGGTAAGTTGAGGAATGATGGCGACGCTCTTCTTTACAATGAATGCCGGGTTCAACCATTGTTTTGTTTCATCTCCCGCCTTGAAAAATGCATCCAAACAAAGAACTGACACATCAAAATATTCCCTTTTGAATTAATTAAATGAATTGCCTTTGGTACTGCAATTTCATCCCTGGTAGCAATACCTTGAAAAGTTTCGATGTATCCCCAGTACTAACTGTATTGTAAACAAGGCCTGCCACTTAGAGATAAGAAGAGGGCTGCTTGAAGAGTAACAGGGTCTACAACGATTTGGCTATCAGTCAGTTCAGAGCCTCATAATTCATGATTACGACCCTAAATTTCATCTGTTTAGGCTATTCAAACACACAATTTTACTCCAATCATTAGACTATCCAGTAACACTAAACTTCAAGAAAAGGCTGTTGATAAATGGCGGTACTTCTTCGGATAGAATTCTGCTTTTCTTAAGACATTATCGCTTTGCATATTCTTTGACAACAAAATAGTGATAATGGAATAAAGGCATTCGCGGTAAAAGGAAATACTCATGTGTTTAATATAATTATTTTAGCGCTTAACCAATGCCTAACACTTTTAGGTCATTCCATCTCAAGCTGTTGGCACTGAGTTATTGCGATTCATCGCAATTTGGTTACATTGTGTAAAAATCTTGACCACAAATATGCATGTTCATAAAAATTGTACACCGGCCTACTCTTCCTGTTCTCACCTCCTTTTCGTTTATTTCTGCTAACCTTTTTGTAGTTGAATACAAAAATCGAGATTCGGCTTTGTTCCCATGTCAACTCTATCCACTTCGCTCCCGGATAAAGCTAACAAGTGGGACTCCACTTCGCTCCCGGATAAAGCTAACAAGTGGGACTCCACTTCGCTCCCGGATAAAGCTAACAAGTGGGACACACCAATAAACATTACAACCATAAGTCATGAAGACGTCAATTCATCTGGTCAAGACAAATTATGTCAATCTTCCGTTGGTAACTGACTTATTATAAAAATGTCCCATAAGAACCTAAAACCCAACAACCGCTGCCTCAAGCACTCTTGTCGCTCTCCATGGCCCCACACCCAAGCCTCTTCCCCATCCAACCATCACCAGCATCCTGCTCAGCCGCAATCCTGCCTTGCCTAGCGACAATGCATCACCTTTGCACACCCTCTCCCCAGCATCGCTCCTGCGCGCACTCTTAGGGTAACACGCCTAACAATGATCCCAATTCTTAACCAGGCTCAGCCAGCTCCTTCAAACGATGCTAGAAGACACATTTCGTAAATAAAATACACAGAACCCCGTCCAAAAGTTATCGTCCATCGCCACCAAGAGGCCAGACAACTGACAGCAAATCGCCATCACTGCATCAGTGTGTTGCATCGTTAGCAATGCTCTGTTACTCAGTGCTCGGTACGGCAAAGCATCACTATTAGAGCAGTTTGTTGTTATATCATTAGCTGTGTAGTATTATTCAGTGTTCTGTACTGCAAAGCCACATTTTTGGTGCAGTTTTTATATCATTAGCAGTACAGTAATATTTATTGTTTTGTACGTAAATAATCATAATTAGAGCGGTCTGAGTTGCATCATTAACAGCATTATTAAATGTATGTAACATATACCTACTATTTTAGGTACACAGTCACTTTTCTTGTGACACAGTCACGCTTCTTATCCTGGTATCTACACTTTAACAATGCAGCTCCCCCATGACGCCCGAACATCCAATAAAAAAAACTGCTGCGCCCGTAGCACAGGGAACTGCAAACGCTGTGCTTGCTTCAGAAGTAATGCAAATTGCTCATCGTGTAGAAGCACGAATTGCACAAGAAATCCAAAAAATATCGACCTGATATCTTCAAAATTACGCAACTTCCCCGCAGCACGCAGGAACCAATCAGTCATCACCCTCAAGGAAGCAAATCCAGCTGACACCTGCCAATAATGAAAACTCCGTCATCCCCAGCCTCCCTTTCATCTGAAAATGGACCCCCGTCATCCTCCCATCAGCAACTACCTGACCTCCATAGCCCCAGCCTGCTTCCCAGGGATCACCAGCCGCCCTCTGCACGGCTGTCATAGTAGCAGACATGGTCCTACTAACAAGCCAGCTATCTGGTGCGGGGCACAATGCCCGCACCGTTTCAGGAGAAACTGTATAACCTCCTGGGACTGCATTCATAGGAACTGACTTCAACTCAAATGTTCAGCCAGATGCCCTTACAATGAAATGTTCGGTCAATAAGATGAACGGACAAAACTTTGAAGCATTCTTCATTACCATTGAAATCGAAAAAACATACAAAAATTACATAATATTGCTTGCATATCGTGTCAAAAATGAAGACATAGCCAAAATAGGCAAAACAATTCTGTCAAAAAAGTAGGGCCGCACAGATATATATGGCAGAACATATATGGCAGAACAAAGGAACTGCTTCATGAGTCTGTTACTCCCTAAAGCTCCGTGTTATACCAGCCGGCGCACTAAGGAACGGACTTTTCACCAAAATAGTTCACATCTCAACAGAAGAGGAACGATCATGTTCCTCAATATTGTACTCGTTACGTCAGTCAATCAGTCAATCATGGAAGTATCAAATTGGGTATTATACCGAACAGGACATTGACTCGTTACTTGGCGCTGCAGGGCATGAGGCCGATGTGAATATGGACTACTATTCAGGTTTCATCCCAAAAAACGGTTACGACGAAGTATTCCTTTTATATAAGGAACAGTACTTTCACAACAGAGACTACAATCAACTCCCTGGGAGACCTGGTCCCCACAATGCTAAGCAATGCTCTGGGACTTCAGATTGACATCGTTCAGGTAGACGGCTGTGTCAGTACAACAATAAGGTCCATCAAGCCACACTTGATAACAATCAGACATGTTTCAGGGTATTCATTTACTTAAAAGATCATCATTTGCAGCGCACTTGTACCTATGCAGAAATTCTTATATTCCCCCAAAACGAACAGTACATCAAATGATAAAAACTTCTGCTCCAATAAATTCACCGCCCTGTACGATGCACCTGATACCTGCATCTATGGAAAAGACTCACCAGACAGCGTCCCCAAAAGCCAGGAGCTTGTTACAGGCAACACTGCAGTCATCGACAGTAACAACACAAATCGAAACAATAGTCATCGTAGAGCACTCGTACACATGTGACTAGATTGTAATCGGGCCCCTCACGAGCTGGGCGACAAAGCAGGCAAGCCTTGACCAAAGGACCAAGACCACATTCAAATAAAACACATACATGCGCGTAGTCTCTTGTCAAAGCTAGGCCAGATTAAACTGATGCTAAGGAATGAAGATGTGGTTATACTCTGCTTTACAGAGACATGGCTTGCACCCAGCATG
The DNA here is from genome assembly GCA_016164225.1 of Gammarus roeselii. NCBI lineage: Eukaryota > Metazoa > Arthropoda > Malacostraca > Amphipoda > Gammaridae > Gammarus > Gammarus roeselii. The sequence continues at coordinate 7,266 of SDVV010037300.1, forward strand.
GATAGCAACTTCATTCAGATAGGTGGGTATGAACTGTTCAGAAAAGACCGAGGTAAAAGAGGAGACGGCGCCTGTATTTAGGCCAGAAATTAGTACCCAACCAGGACATTTGGATTGGATTGGATGTGGAGACGAAGTGGACGATGTTTTTATTACCGTCCAAGTAGGAAAAACTAAATCTTTCATTGTCGGAGCCATTTACAGGCCACCCAAAGCCAGCAATCAGCCAATCAGCCACATAGAATCCAATCTCCAGACATCAACTACTTTGAAGAAGAACATGTACGTCTTTGGAGGTTTTAATGACGAAAGCCAGTATCTCATTGCTCGATCTGATAATTACGAACAATCGATCGTCTGTCATAAGCACCAACGTTTGTGAGTCACTTGCCGACCATCAGGAAATAAGCTGCCTAATCACAGTACGCCAAGAAAAACTAATATCAACCATCCGGACATATAGAACAAAAAAAATACTCACGAGATTCACTGAAACAAGAGTTATGAAACAGAATATCATTGCTTAACAGCATTCGTAATACGGACAACGTGAATATTCAAGCGGCCATTTTCGTAGACACGTTCTCCGCAGCTCTCGACACTGTAGAACCAGTAGTTACAAAGAAAATAACTCGCTTTCCAGTCAGCTGGATGACTCCTGAATTCAATCAGGAAATACAAAACCCCTCAAGAAAATATTTTCAAAGGCTTCTGAAAGGTTAAACTAACAAAAATGGTGATAAAAGTAACACTGATTTAGATAGCACGGACTTGACCGATGAATCGCGTGTTTTAAATGTCCTGCAAGGGGTTTGCCAACCGATGAGAAAACGCTTAAAAAAACTAATAGGCAAAGCAAAGAGAGAAACGCACCTTGCTGAGTTAGAAAAAGAAAAAAACAACCCGAAGCAAACGATTCAAAACGATCTATTCATGGGAATATTGTGCCCCACAAGAAAGCAAAAAAATCTCCAAATTATGAAAACCCTGTAGAAATAACAGAACCATCCGATGAGTTTTTTCGCTAAAGTTGGAAAACACACACACAAAGAGGTAATGAACGAACACAAAATTTTATCGGTTTTCACGAAATTCCGGTAACGCATAAGCTAACTCGGTTCACAGTTCCATCTCATAACGACTCATCCACCGAGAAGGACCTATTTTGGACACCGAGTCCGGTAAGCAGACTGGAAATTGCTTCGGCTTTTTTCGCGGGTAAAAATACCAGTTCTTGTGGGAACAATGGGATAGCATTACAGTACCTCAAGGGCGGGTCAGAAACTATTCTGCCATATCTCCAGCTGCTCATCAACACATCCATTGTAACAAATACCTTCCTTCAAATTGGGAACACGCGCTAATCAAAGCTATTCATAGAAAGGGGGAGGTAAACGACCCTTCAAATCACAGACCCATAAGCCTTTTGCCAGTAACTTCAAAAATCCTGGAAAATATTATTCCACGTCATTTTTTCTGACTACCTAGAAGAGGAAAACCTGATCAATGAATGTCAGTATGCATACAGACCGAAGTCCTCTACTGAAGACGCGCTACCGAAAATCTCCGAACTCGTTTACAAAGCTATAGACGAGAGAAGGCTATCACTACTCGTGCTGCTTGACCTCTCTAAAGCATTTAACAGCGTAAATACCGACATTTTGCTTCAAAAACTGCAACAACTACACTTTCAAACACCCTGGCTTGAAAGCTATCTCAGGCATCGGTCCCAGTTTGTCGTGTTAGATGGAAAGATCACGTCTTCTCCAAAACCGATAAATTTCGGGGCTCCACAAGGATCGATTCTCGGACCGGTTCTCTTCCTTCTGTTTATCAATGACATAAACTGTGGAAACCCTCTTGACAATGCCAGACTGACATTATACGCGGACGATGTTCAACTGCTGTTCGTTAGACCAGCAAATGAATTAGAAAAGCTGAAGAAGGATGCAGAAACAGCGCTGACCCACATTAATGATTGGTATTCTTCAAATGGGGTCAAAGTTATTAAAAGTAAAACACAGTTCATTATCCTGGGATCCAAAGCGAACACACGGAGAATTCCGAGAATTTCGCTGTTGATTGTATGGGCGCAAAAATCCCTCTTGACAACAGAGTCAACAGTCTGGAGTGTGGCTTGATCCTGATATGACCTTTGGACAGCATGTTGATAAGCTCTGCTCTAAACTGAATGGTACTCTTATGTTTCTCAGTCAAACGAAGAAACAACTCGACTTCAAGTCCAGACTTCTCGAGATCAATGCCCTGATCTTTTCACATTTAAACTACTGCCCTGCCATTTGGGGTATGTGCACGAAAACATTACTCTCAGACATCCAACGTAGCATAAACTTCACCACATAAGTAGCTCACGATGAGAACTTTAGAAAGAGCGATCACGTGACCCCAATTCTAAAAAAACTGGGGTGGCTGCACATCCAAGAACAACTCGAGCTGAGCGAAGCAATACGAGTTTATAAAATTCAGAACAAGCTTTCGTGTTCAAACGGTGTTGTGTTGACAAGTCGAAATGCAGCCCATCAACGATCAACACGGAATGAAAATAATATTGACACGGAGTTCAAAAGAACAGAGATTGGGGCCAAAGTTTTCACTATTTCAGGCCCAAAGAGCTTCAACAAGCTACCAGCTGACATTCAAAATTTGCGCAACCGTATCTTCCATTGAGCAGAAATGTATTGTTTGCCCGCAGGCAGGAGCAGGCAGAGTTAAACAATCGATGACGATTAACATGAAACTGGTCACGTAAACCTATATTTTCCAGGTCGCTCAGAGCATCAACACTATCACCCTGTCAACGAAACACAACTAGCCTCACATAACATGTTTCTCTGATCTCTATTTGTATTCGTCTTTGAGCTAATTGCAACTGCCTATTCAAACACCACTTCACTGTTGCCCGGCAAGGATAACACATGCATGTATGACAGAGGCCCTCTAACTCACACCCACACATAACTAGACAACCTTCACTGCTCAACGTATCAGGCAGATGATCAACAAACTGTATGTATGTATGTATAGACATACAGCCGTTTCCCCCTAGTTAGGAGGGTGGCTAAGTTAGGCTGACACAGAGGGGGAAGGCGCCCAATCTCCCCGCCACAAGACCGCCGTGTCCCTGCCGAGGCTTGAACTCGCGACATGCAGCACCAGAGGCTGGCACTGCAGTCGGTCACGCTAACCACTCGGCCACCACAAACTACGTCTTACAAACAATGTCTGATCAAAATGCTATGTGTCATTAGGATAAAGCGCATATTTATTAGGTACTTTGAATATATTCCGTTACTTCTCTGGTTTCTCGTCATGTTTCGGAAGAGCTGGTGCTCACGCTCAGCTAGAAGTGAGCTGTTCGCTACCGGTCACTCACGGGCTCATTTACTCGGTCGCACGAGGTGACGAACGCTATAAGGTTCTGACCCATCATCATATGTATTGTAAATTTGCTTACACATCATCAAATGCACTTTATATTTGTGTACCTATCCTCATATATATCTTAAACGTGTGTATTTCTATGTATTGATTTTTGGCGGCGCAATAATACCCCTCCGTCTGTATATATA
>SDVV010037301.1:0-10855 GCA_016164225.1 Gammarus roeselii
GAAATACTCCACATTTAAATGTACTTCCAATGAGTAAATTTCATTCAAAGAGTAATGGCAAGTCAACTGCCTTAGTTTACGCATTTTTATTCTAACATAGTAGGGGTGCTACAAAATTTTGCTTAACATTTTAGCCCATCAATGAAAATAAGATTTGGTTGAGTTTGGTTGTTATAGAAATCTCCGCGTTTTGATACCTGCGTCTCGGTATCAATATGATAGAAGAAATTTTTAACCTTCGAAGACGGTAGCTTTCTTATTACTTATTTACTCCAAAAATATTATATGAGTAAATATACAAATTTGAATACTGTATATTTTTCGTTGTAATCGGAAGCAGTATGTTTATAGTCGGACATTGAGGCAGATGAATCTCTTTAGACTTCTCCAATGCAACATTACCAAAATGATTTTGAAGATAACGGAGTAATTCCCATCAGCATTGGGCCTACAAGAAGATAGCAGAGTAATTCCCATCATTATTGTGCTTACAGAAGATAACAGAGTAATTCCCATCAGCATTGTGTTTACAAGAAGATAACATTGTAATTCCCGTCAGCATTGTGCTTACAAGAAGAAACGTTGCTTCATTTAATTCCCATCAGCATTGTGCTTACAAGAAGAAACGTTGCTTTATTAAAGCTAAACTAGCAATTCAATATTGTTCCATATTCGATATCCATGAATTCATCGCTGATGAAAAAATATATTTGACATAAATGACGACACCGGGAATGTAAGTACTGGTATTCATTTATTCAAAATAAACTTCTAAGTTTAAATAAAGGGTCCCTGTTATCTCGAAATTATATCTGATAACTTCGTCTATCAATTTTATTCAAGTATTAGTTAATAAAATACTATGAACTCGTGACAATTTTTTTTTGTCACCCCTTCGTTTCCGTTTGGATGATCATGAACACAGAATGGCCAGAATATCTTTCCATCAGTATTCTAGTCAGTCTACGCCCTCAACTTTCGTCACTCAATCAGAGCCCCTGAGCGCTGAATAAATCTTCTCGCGTCACGAGCCATATGATTGAGCCCGAAAAATATTATGTAAATTTTGTAATTGAAAATCGCTTGTGTTGAAATATGATGAGCACTTTCACACGGTATGATAAACTGTATAATGAATGAAGATTTTCAGAAAATATAAGTATTTCTGGCTCAGCATTGCTTATAGTCACAGGGGTTGGGAGATGATCGTTGTCGTAACAGGAACAACAATTAAGGGTTCGACATTGCTTATAGTCACAGGGGGTGGGAGATGAACTTTGCCGTAACAAGAACAAAAATTAAGGGTTCGACTTAGCTTATAGTCACATGGGGTTGGAAAAGATCTTTGCCGTAACAGGAACAACAGTTACGGGTTCGACATTGCTGATAGTCACAGGGGGTGGGAGATGATCTTTGCCGTAACAGGAACAACAATTAAGGGTTCGACATTGCTGATAGTCACAGGGGGTGGGAGAAAATCGTTGTCGTAACAGGAACAATGAATTATTCGCATTTGCGTGAACTCTGTCTCAAGTTTAGTTATTCGTGCACGCCTCACGAGCTGGTCGCAGGTAGTTAAGTTTAAAGGAACGCAGAACATTACGAAGTCATTATTTATCTATGCATAATTACGCATTTGATTTATTGTCGTCCATTTACTATTCGTTAATAAGTATTGCCTCCTAACTTGAAAAATAACGTGATGAGTTCGGAATGACTATTTTACTTCTCCTTGCCTGAAGAAATTTAATTAATTATCATAGTCCGGAAAACAGAATGAATAGTACAAAAAAATAAAGTTTTTCGATGGAAACAGAACGAAGTGTGTAGGAAACTTGAGAGCTTCAGACCCTTTAAGGAGGTAAAATATTGGTGGAAATTTTCCAAAGAGTCTGAAAGTGTCAGCAATAAACACACTGGCGGTTTCAGCAATTTTAAAATTGGAACGAGTGCATAGTTATTTCATGAGCGACATATACTCAATAGTCAAGTCGTGTCGTCCTCTAATTCGAAGATACGGTAGTTTACTTACATCAAATGTATTTGATCTAATCTCAATGTTTAATCAAAAATAGAAAGATAAATGCATTGCTTCAGAAATCAAAGGCAAGTTTTGTATGCAGCGTATAAAGAAATCTGTTCAATAGAGAGTGGTGGTTCGAGAACTGCCACATTGCAGCATCCCACTCACTATCAGACGTCGTGGCTTGTCAGTGACAAGTCCTCTCTAAATGAGGTTTGGTCGATACTTTATGGTAATGTGAACCTTCAAACTTGTTATATCTATATTATTGAATGAAAAGCTGAATGTACGTATTGTTATTGGCTAGATAGAAATTTTCGACTATCATCACTATCCGAAAGAAAATGAATTTATTCCTAAAAAACATTGAAGAAATATATGGTACACATATGAGTAAATGGAAAATGAATAAACACAAGTGAACAGAATGAATCAACTAGTGCGACATTTAAATAAACAAATTGATCAATTTACTTTGGCCGACAAGTAAATACTGGTTGGAATGCTGGTTGAAATGCTGGTTGAAATCTTACCACATTTCATTCATGCAATTGACCGTTTCTACAATTATAGATATATATCAGTAAATGATGTGCGACTGTTGATATGAGTATTGATATCAATGGTCCCTGTTACGATTTCGAATTTAAATTACTTAGAACAGAATTGCCTGTGGAATGATGTGATAGTGATTTGGTTAAAATGTATAGAGAAAAACACATTTTTATTGACTTAAGTTTCAGTGTTTTTGGAAATCGTTTTCCTCCTCTATTATAGTGGATTAGGCGAAATTAGCTGTCATTTAAGCATCAATGTGGATTATTATGTATGTATGCATGTATAGACATACCGCCGTTTCCCCCTAATTATGAGCGTGGCTAAGTTATGCTGACACAGAAACGGGTGGCGCCCAATCTCTCCGGTACAAGACTGCTGCGTCAGCACCGAGGCTCGAACTCGCGACGTGCAGCACCAGAGGGTGTCACTGCATTAGGATACGCTAACCCCACAGCGCCGGCGGCCCTACTATGGATTAGTACTGTAAGAAAAATATACAGTATTTGGTCGTGTATCTAACAATTTGATTCATTCGTTTTCAAGAATTGTAAATAGTATAATTTTTATATCTAATTTTTGGGGGATTATATAAGAAGTTGTATTGACCTGGTAATAAAATAACAATTTATGATAGATTGAAAAACTGCATTCATGAACACTGATCTTGAAACTGAACAATTTATAATTTCTTATTCGTGTGTCAATTGGGAATTCAAAATGTTTATATTCTATGTTCTCGCAGCAATCTAAATACAATGTAAATAAAATTTTCCCACACATTTTGTAAACTTTGGAGAATTCATAAACACTAAAAATAACAAGTGATTGTGGCAAACACACAAATATCAGCAGCAGCAAAAAATGATAAGAATGAATGTATCTCTGTCGCTCAACTATTGTGCATCCATTCATCGTATATCCAGGATCACTATTCATCCGTATGACTCTATAAATAATATAGAGCTACTTGCAATGTCTGTTTACAACTAAATGACCACTATTAGGTAGTCACCATTAAAAGATCGTCAACCTTGAAAATTTTGCTAAGCGAATGAGGTAATTTTGGAAAAAATGGGATAAAAGTATGTGAAACAATGCTCCTGGGGAGAAGTAGGTGGGATAACCATTTTTCAGTCATTCATATCATGAGAGTGTCATTTTTCATAAAGTGACAAAGTCATATGATGAAATATAGATAATGATTTTTTAAATGTAAAACATAATATTTGTATGATTGGTAATGAAAAATAATTAGAAATTTCCTAGGAGTATACGTATTTATGTTACAGATTCACAGAAACGGCTAAGCAATATTCGAAACGCGGGCTCTAATGATTTCATATAAATATCAATGTCGGCAAACATTCGCTGGCGACCTGCGTGGACTTTGGGCAATATTTGTTACTTATTTAGGGCAACAATCTACAGGCCTACTGTTCACAATTACCCCCTGTTCACTGCCCCTATATACTGCTTCACTACTCGGGCCACTTTTCGCTCCGCAATGGTTTCCGCTGCCGTAAAGCTTCCTCATTTATCAAGATAGTGGGCGGGGATTTGCATATGAGACCTCATCAACGGAGTCACACGAATATATTACTCCTTATCTGTTACGTTCCTTATTAGCCCTTTCTTGAGTGCGCTATTTATTTGCATGATGTCCATTAATTAAGTTGTATTAGAGAAAAAGATATGATATTCATTTTTTGTACACATGACGTAGAGATATTTACTGTGGGAAATGTCATCAATTGCGTTCAAACACACATGTGGGGTTTTTCAATGATAAATGAATGAAACTGTTCTAATTATTTATGGCAGTGGTTCGGTAATAATGTACTACGGTAAATCTACAAAAACACACTTCCAATGCTGTGATGAACTAAAAAATACAAAATTGATTATAATTTCATGCACCGTCGTATCCTGAAGCGATATCTAGCGAAAAGAGTTTAATTTGTTTCACTTTCACAGTTGCTTTGAAATCTATCGACCATTTTTGTTTTTCTTCCGGAATGCGGAGGAAGATAATAGATGGCATATAGGGCTGTGTTCATGTGCAAAGATCCAACAAAAAAAACGATCTTCATGGAATAGTCTTCTTACGGAGCTCAGACTTGATATCTACTTTTTAGGTTTCAAAGGAGCAGAACAATTGAAAATTGCAATTACTTTTTACGATCTGTATGCACTCCCACTCTAATTCTTCAGGCAAAGAAAAATACATAATAAGTTCATGTGTTGTAGTAGAAAGGTCCACTCCCTTCATTAGCTTCCTGGAACCGTCAAGTTTTCTTTGTTAGAAATTAATCATAAGATAACTCCAATACCGGAGTGCAATCGTACAAAAATCGGCGGAAAATCTTTTGAAAATAAACAAATTCACGAGGTTATAACAAAGTGGGACTCGAGACTGAATCGTAGGAGGTAGATATCACTCACAAATATAATATAATAAATGTCTTATTTATGTGTGAAACTGTACATAAATGACATTTCATTTTAACATGAATTTTTTTATTTAAAACTTAGAACTTTAGCAAGTGTACGACACCCAATTGTCTGAAGGCATGGACAACAACTTTTGAAAGTATTCAAGTAAGTTGCTCATATTATCGATTGTTTAATAATTTTGTAATTACGTTATGCTGTCATTTTTATTCGGTGAACATTATTGATTGTGCTCAGGCTGTAAGGACACGATTGGTTAACCTGGGGTCAGAAGAACACTTAAAAATTATGTGAGACCTAATTTTCATAGCTAAATGTCTCACATCTATACGCTTCATTTGAACAATATAATTTGGGTTTGATTTTTTGAAAGCAAATTCTAGAGACTCAGTAAATCTCTGAAGAACTAACATGTGATGACAAATTTCTCAGTCAACGATCTGCCGGCCAATTCATAGTCGCCTGCCTCCCCCCTCCTCCGCCCACACACTTACCCTTGCTTCATATAATTTTTCAGTTGTCTTGATCACAGAACTGCCGCCACTCGCTACTGTCACTGTCGTACACTACTTTTACATTATTTTTCAGCTAGTTGTGCTGCGTGTAGAGCCGCAATCTCCCACTCCCATTCCTTATCATTATCTTAATAATCGTGTCCTCGTGCTGACATTTCTCGCTTGCTTCCCTCACAAACGAAGTCCAACGGCTGATATTTCAATTTGCGGTCGCCTGCAAAAACTGTTCCCTACTGGAGCGACAGACGAGTTTCCTGTCCTCTGCTGTTTTCATTCCGGTGATTAGTAAAGACGAAGTTAGCATGCTTCCCGAGGCGACTTGTGCGCCCAAATGACGTAAGTTTGGCCCGAAGTAACTTATCCAAAGCAGTTTTGATTTGCCAAAATCCTTTCTGACCAGCGAAGATGATAATGTTTCAATGTCCTTATAATACGTGTGAGTCTTCCATGAAAAGATTTTATTTATTTATCCCCAATCATCTTACATGAAATTTGCTCCAAGGTACTCCGCGTGTTGTGGAGAACTCCCTGTGTTTTGTTCAAGTTGAATTTAGCCCCAAAAAATAATGATTTTTGTTCATAAATCCCGGTCGAAACCATGCTTAAATTACAAACAAGCGCCAATGATATATATGTCAGGATCTGTACGGATGTCGAGACGTCAGATTGATTCCAGTTCAGACATGAAATGTGACGATTCGGAAATCAATGCAAAAAATAAATCATCAAATCCTTAAATCCTAGAAAATGATGTAGATGGACAAACACCTATTTTCCAATATTACATTAAATGCGATCGATGGGAAGAATGCTCGACAAATTTAATGACCTGTAGTTAACAGGCTGTGCTTCAGCTCAGCTTCGCATCCTGCCTCGAAGGACTCTTCGGTCTTCAGTTAGCTGGTGATCCCGTAATTCAACTGGAAGCAAATGATCCTAAATCCGGTTAGTTCGGCATCCGGAAATTTAGTTATTTAACTCCGAAGACAAAAACTAAAGGCACACTTGCACAGACAAGCAGTTTCCATCAGAGGTCATGTATTCGTTCCTATTTAAGATTAACCTAGTTGAAGCTATACTTTTCACTACAATGGCAACTGCTTGTCTCAACAAAAAGAGTGGGAACGTGACCCGGCCCATATGGAACCGAAAGACAGCTCTGTTTCTCAATGTGTAAAGGGTATAACAGGGTAGGGAAAGAGTGCTGAGATGTGGCGCGACACCTTCGATGGTATGATGAACAATATCATCAACAATGCTGACCCGAATATCGTTGATGAGGTGCTGAACCATGAAAACAATAATAATTATGATGAAGTCAGTTTGTGGGAACTTAGATCAGCGATTAGAAGATGAAAATATGGAACAGCTGTAGGAAAGGATGGTTTACCGGTAGAAGTTTTTAAGTATGGTCCTGTTCAATTCTTCCATGTCATGTCTATTTTCTTTACTAGCTGCCTTAAGTCTAACTACCTACCAAAACTACTTATGGATGTAATTGTATAACATACTATAAAAACAATGACGTACCGTGTAGCAGCTGTAGGCAATTACAGACCAAATGTCTACTTTCACATCAAAGCAACTTAAAATTGTTATTCAGAACATACTTGGCGAATGTCTTCAAACAACATCAAACCAATTTGGCTTTAAGATTCAACATGGAACGGATATAGCTATGTTTACCTTAAACGAACTATATTTTTTTTTTGTCATTAGTAGAGGGTCGCCGATGTACTCGTGTTTTCTCGATGCCAGAAAAGCCTTTGACCGCATTGATCATTGGACCCTGTTCAATGTACTGATTGGAAGGGGGACGATGTGCACCACGTAAAATTACTACAATACTGGTACCAACAACCACCATGCGCGGTACGGTGGGGGCACCAACAACAACAATGTGCGGTACGGTGGGGGGTACCAACAACCACAATGTGCAGTACGGTGGGGAACCTCAACAGCAAATCCGTTCCAAACAACCAATGGAATAAGGCAGGGAGGCTTTCTTTCTACCCTCCTATTTAATCTGTATGTAGGCAGCCTACACGAGCGTATAGCTCTTAACCGTGTTGGGTGTCGTAATGGGGACTGCTCTCTTAGTGCTATTAGCTATGCCTACGATATGGTCCTCCTGGCTCCTCATGTGGATGCTCTTCAAATGATGTTAAATATATGCGAAGCGGAGGCCGCAACGCTAGATATTGAATACAATGCTAGCAAATCTGTTTGTATGCTAGTGAAACCACGCTTCATGCAAAGGTCCCAGTTCCGAAAGAATAATGTGTTGAATGGAACTTGGTTGGATTATTTGGACAGTTTTCACTACTTAAGTCACTTAATAACAAACAACAGGTGTGACAATGCTGAAATCTCTAAACAGCTTAGAAATTGAACGCGTTTGGCAATCAGCTTATTAGGAAATTCAACTTCTGTTCCACAGATGTTAAAATACAGCTTTTCAAAACCTATTGCTACCCTATCTACTGCTACCCACCGTGGTGTAAATTTAAACGAGTCACTATCAGTAAACTGCGAGTAGCATACAATGATATTTTCCGAGTGTTTTGTATTCGCAGTATATGATGTTGACTGTCTTAAGGTACGAGATAGAAAAAGCGCTTACAGCTTTCAGGAGCGTATTCCAAATTCTGAAAATCCCTTCCTAGAGGCTTTATGTTTTGAAGAGGGATATGAATTATCTTCAATAATAGAGAGGTGAGACAGAATCCTGCTGGGGCAGGAAGACCCCGATATTAATATAAATAATGTTCGACTTATATCTGCCTTTCTATGTTGTGGGCCCATTGTACGTGTTTGGATGTCAAACTGGGAGACGTCGCTGATATGTTGACTGACGGGTGGTTAAGTGCTTTACCTCTCAACCTTTAGTTTTGATATATACATATTCATGTGGGACAGGGACATAGAAATTATCCCGTCGCGCTTATCACTAACTCAACTTATGTATTTCATCCCTACTTTGTCTTGTCTCTGTGTATGTTCCTTTGGTGCGTAATTTTAATGTATTGGTAAGAATGTTCTGTCAAACTTGTTCTCTGTTATCATCATTGTACCATCGAGTGTTTCAATAAAGTCTATTATATAATAATAATTCTTATTATATCGAGTTCAACACGCGCGCGAAACGTAACAAGATCGATTGAGTGTCCCATCGAAGCTCTCCGCGCACACCATTTGATCTGATGAGAGCAATCTTTCAGGCCGATTGCCGGGTCCGCGGTATTGTTCTTTGATGCTCTCCAATTGCGAGTGAGGACCAGATCCTGCAACAGGGACCAGCAAACAGAAGAGGGAACAATGAATGCAAAGGACCAGATCCTGCAACAGAGACCAGCAAACAGAAGAGGGAACAATGAATACAGAGGACCAGATCCTGCAACAGGGACCAGCAAACAAAAGAGGGAACAATGAATACAGAGGACCAGATGCTGCAACTGGGACCAGCAAACAGAAGAGGGAACAATGAATGCAGAGGACCAGATCCTGCAACAGGGACCAACAAACAGGAGAGGGAACAATGAATGCAGAGGACCAGATCCTGCAACAGGGACCAGCTAACAGGAGAGGGAACAATGAATGTAGAAGACCAGATCCTGCAACAGGGACCAGCAAACAGAAGAGGGAACAATGAATACATCCTTCAAAGTATATCACCGAGCTGCGGAGGCTTGGCTTTGAACTCATGATTGTCCGTACAGCGAGTTAATGCCGGTCGGTTGAATCAACAGACGACGTCACTGAAGTTTCCACCTCCTCGTCAAGGGTGAACCACCTCCGGTTGGCTACCTTACATGTGTTCTTTCTTCGTGTGTGCCTTCCTCAATTATATATATATACACATTAGACGTATTTCAAGAACATATCATGCGTAAATTATGCATACGTAATCAACCTTGTATTTAATCAAATTATAATTGTCATTGTGAGCGCCGATAGATGACAGGCGACGAATGGTACTTCGACGCTCATCTATTCATCTTATATGAGTCATGCACATCAAGTGTCAGCTGTAGCGGGCACCTAGAGTTTACCTCCAGTGAAGTTCTCCCAAGCGCTCTAGTTTAAATTCTTATGAGAATAACATCATTCAATGAAGTGTTAGGGGCAAAATCTAACCTCATCAGTTAGATTTCGACCAGACATGGGATGTGACGTGGTCTGTGCCTCGTCCACAGTTACGCGCACTTTAACTGTCATGTTTAGCTAGGCACTCGCTTGAACTTATTCCTCAGCAGCATGATAGGAGAACAATGCAAGTGCTCGTTAGGGATGTTCCCTTTATTTATATTACATGAGTTAATTTCATGGCGTTTACCTATGCAATGTGGCAAGCTGTTGATAGCATGAGGAATATATGTATTTTCTTTATTATCACATTATTTGAATGAGGTGATTTAGTTGATCTCTTCATGTCACAGGACTGTGTTGTCATCCCTGTTTTATCTATAACACAACAGACCACCATTGTTCTATGAACATGGGGCCCATTTATCGTTTTGACTTACTATTTCGAAAGCGATCTACGAAAATTGATTACCAAAATCAATCTATAGTTTCTCAAATCTTTCAAGTCATTACCTTAGTCATTTTGTGTGCTAAAAAGGTAGAAAAATGGGAGACATAACATAAAATATCCATGTAGCTCACTTACCATAAGTACATCATCTTGGAAAACAAGTGCAGACTATTAGTATCAATTGAAATAAAAATTCTGGCCCTACAAACATAGCTAAACAACTGAGATTTAGAGGACATTTCGCTCAGTATCTGCTAACATCATCTCGGAAAAAAATCTTCTCCACATATTATGCTTCCGACTGATACCAAAGACTTTAACCGTTTAATATAATGCGCCCCGAACAGCACGACGTTGCGTCCATTTGTGTTTGACGCTCATCCAGGGAAAGAGAAGTCGTCGCTGCCGGAAATTACAGACGAGTTTTCTTATAGCAACGCTCTTAGCCACATACAATCCATCACAACTCGTCACCTGACTTCATTCGCTGTGAAGTTTGGAAGTGACAAATAAAACGAGCCTTCATCGAATAAGCAACGAGAGATGAGTTGAATTGATTCTTCAAGAGGAGAGCGAGTGTCGTGTTAAATTTTGAAGAGATTCTGCTTCAAAATGTAAATTAAACACGAATAATTCATGAATCGCGGTAATGCATCCACTCGAGTATATTTCAACACAGACAGGAAGTGTTTGAACACATTTACGTGTGTTCGATATAGTTTGACGCCCAAGATAAATGTGTTACCTCAATCAAATGTGACATAGATCATT